>CAUYTI010117200.1:0-55517 GCA_963575145.1 Galago senegalensis
GCTGCAACCAAAAAATAGCCGGGCATTGTGGCGGGCGCCTGTGGTCCCAGCTACTTGGGAGGTGGAGGCAAGAGACTCACTTGAGCCCAGGAGTTGGAGGTTGCTGTGAGCTGTAATGCCACGGCACTCTACCCAGGGGGACAGCTTGAAGCTCTGTCTCAAAAAAAAAAAAAAAATAAAATAAATAAATAAATAAATAAAAAATAAAAATAAAAAATAAAATATGACATCTAAAAAAATAAAAATAAAATATGATATCTGCATTTATACGTATCCTCCTGAGCTTATAGTACAGGGGTGAGCCTTGGTGTTCTTCTGTAACTTGAGGAAAATCCGTTGAGGGGCCAGTTGAGGAGCTAATGAAATGACACCTAGCAGGAGTTTTCTCACCCACCCCCAGGTGACCAGCCTTCCAGGTGGACGGTGAAGGAGCTGGCTGGTATCTCACTCCCAATAATCAGCCCTGGGGGTTCCAGCTCCTGACTGTATCTCCAGGGCGCTGGTTGCGTAGTTTGGGTAGAAGTTCAGTACATTGATAGCATTTCACTGTAAGGAGAATTCCCTCCAATTAAAGTGAATTAGAGTACTTTGGACCCAATAATGGTGAATCGCCCCCCAAAAGTTTGCTGCCGAAATAACTAATGACTGTGGGAAATCCTGAAACTCTAAAAGGATTCTCAGGCAGTGCCTGTGGCTCAGTGGGTAGGGCACTGGCCCCATATACTGAGGGTGGCAGGTTCAAATCCAGCCCCGGCCAAACTGCAATAAAAAATAGCTGGGCGTTGTGGCAGGTGCCTGTAGTTCCAGCTACTTGGGAGGCTGAGGCAAGAGAATCGCCTAAGCCCAAGAGTTGGAGGTTGCTGTGAGCTGTGAAGCCACAGCACTCTACCGAGGGCAACAAAGTGAAACTTTGTCTCAAAAAAAGTAAAAAATAAAGGATTCTCTTCTTACACTGCTACCTTCCCTAGTCCCTTAGCCAAAGAGTGGGGCCATGCTAACAGAGTAGCTCATGTGAGGGGGGTGGTCCCTGATGTGAAATGCTTGTGCAATTACCACTTCTCTGATCTTCTGGTTTGCCAGTTGTGATGGGTTGAATGGCAGCTTTCAAAAGGATAAATCTGTCCTCATCCCCAGAAGATGTGAACATGGCCTTGTTTGGTGAAGAGTCATTGCAGGTGTAATTAAGATCTAAAGTGATCTTCCCGGATTAGTCAATGTGCCCTAAATCCTAGACAAATGTCCTTACAAGAGGCAGAAGTGGAGAGCCAGAGAGAAGAGACAGCTTCGGAAGTTGGAGGCAGAAGCTGGCACTGTGGCCACAGCCAAGGACTCCTGCAGGCACTGGAAGCTGGGAGAACCAGAAATGCCCTCCCTACAGCTTCTGGAGGGAGCGGCCCTGCAGCACCTGGATCTCAGAATTCTGGATCCCAGAACCAAGAGAGAATAAATTTGGTTCAAGCCGCCCAGGTTGTGATAATTTGTTAAAGCCTCCTCAGGAAACAAATATATCAACCACACCCCGGTCCTAATCACACTGGATAAGAGAGACTCTGCTGAGACTCTGCTCCCCCCCCCCCAGAGCAGAATTAGATCATGCTAATTCAGGGACTGCCACAGCCCAAGGCTACCCTGGTGGGACCACCAGTGGTCACTTGACCCAGGACCGCCAGTCCTGGAGCCCTCCTGAGGCAGGTGTCAGCCCCATTCACACTGCTAGCGAGATCACCTGCCCGAAGGTAGACAGCATCCAGGCAAGCTGGGAGGTGAGAACTGGCTGGATCTCACCTCCCCCCAGTCCTGGGGTGCTGACATGTGTGGGAGGGGGATGGGGCGGGCAGCTCCACCTGCCACCTGGAAGCCTCACTGGACACTGGGCACCTGTGCTCAGGTGAGAGCCTAGAGGACACAGGGGCCCAGCATCCCAGCTTTCTCTTATCCAGGCTGCTGAGGGCACTGATGGGGGAGGCTGGTTTGTCGCTTTATATCTGAGCAGCTCTTGCCTCTTCGGTGGCTTCAAAACCAAAACACATGGCCCGGAGGGGTGTCTCCTGCCTGTCACCCCAGCACTCTGTGAGGCTGAGGCAGGAGGATGGCTTGATCTCAGGAGTTCAAGACCAGCTTGAGCAAGAGTGAGACCCCCATCTCTAAAAACAGCCAGGCAGGCTCTGTGTTTGTAGCTCAGCAGCTAGAGCACCAGCCACATACCACCAGAACTGGCAGGTTTGACTACAGCCCGGAGCCGCCAAACAACAGTGACAACTACAACCAAAACATAGCTGGGCGTTGTGGCGAGCACCTATAGTCCCAGCTACTTGGGAGGCTGAGGCAAGAGACTCGCTTAAGCCCAAGAGTTGGGAATTGCTGTGAGCTGTGACACCATTTGCACTCTACTCAGGGTGACAAAATTAGACTCTGTCTAAAAAAAAAAAAAGCCAGGCATCATTGTTGGCCCCTGGGCACCTGTAGTCCCAGCTACTTGGGAGGCTGAGGTGTAAGGATCACTTGAGCCCAGAATTTGAGGTTGCTGTGAGCTAGGCTGATGCCATGGCACTCTAGCCAGGGTGGCAGAGTTAGACTCTGTCTCAAAAAAAAACAACAATTAACCCCCCCCCATCACTAGTGATGGAGCCTGCAATCAACCACCACCACCCCCAACACTAGTGACGGAGCCTGCCTCCTAGGGCAGCTGTTTCGGGAATTCTACACACATGAAAGTCCTAAGTCCACAACAGGGAGGTGGAGGCAGCTGCTGTAAAAACAAATGTGCCCTCATAGTTCCCAGGCCAGAAGCCGGGGTCCAGGTGTCCTGAGGCCCTACTCCCTCGGGGGCTCCACGTCCTTGGCTGGTGGCCGTGTCACCCCAGCTTCTGCCCCTGCCCTCACACGGCTGCCTCTGCTCTGTCTTCTCTCCTCCCTCCTCTTCTAAGGACACTCGTCACCAGATTTAGGGCACATCCTCACCCACAATGACCTTGTCTCTAGAGCCTTAACTTAATTACTTCTTCAAAGACCCTATTTCCAAATAAAGTGACATTTATAGGTTCCAGGTGGACGTGTGTTTTGGGGGGGCACCATTCAGCCCACTACCATGACAAATCAAGGTATGAAGCAGCGTGTGTACCGTGACGTGATGCTGTTTTTGTTATCTAACAATGCCTGTGTGTGCACCTGTGGGTGTCAGCACGGACAGATACACTTACCTCTGTGTTTTAAAGGAGGCTGATTCACAGTTTTTTATATCATACCTGTGTGCCTTGCTGCATTTTAAAATGACCAAGTCACACCTTTATTATTAAACAGGAGGCCTCAGGGGAGGCCAGAAGGGCTCAGCCCTGCTCAGTGACTGCTGGCTTCCCGGCTGGCCTTGCTCCACTCCTTGGACTTGCTCTGAAGGGGCCTCACTTGCTGCCCAGCACAAGGCAGCCCAGGGATGGGGTAGGGGAGGGAAATTGTCTCACCTCCATAAAGCTTCCCTCGGGCCTCAGAAAGGTTGGTTTTCCCCAATATCATGGACTTCTGGAGGTGAATAGCGCAGATGTGAGGGCTTCTGGGGGCTCCAGGCAGAGTTCTGTGATTCTGGGGAATGGGCTTCTCCTTTGAAGGGGTCTAGGTTCAAGTCTGAGGAGTCCAGGACTGCACCTCCATTTTAAGAGTTGCATAATATTAGTCCTGGATGGACCCTGACTTGTGTACCCACCAGCCTCTTGATGGGCATTAGGATGTTGCCAGCTCTCTCTCCTTTTTCAGAGCCAGGGTCTCGCTATATTACCCAGCTGGAGTGCAGCGGAGATTCTGACACCATCAGAGCACACTGCCGTCCCAAGCTGTCAGCCTCCCAATTAGCTGGGACTGCAGGTGCTGCCTCTGCACCCCTGAACTTCCTCTTTCCTAAACACCCTGTCTCAATCTCTGCCAGTCCCTTAATTATTAACTTGGGACAGATTCCTGCAGGTGACTTCTCTAGGTCAAAAGCTTTTAATATCAGTCATTTTCGCTGGGGGGGGGGGGCAGTTGCTCACGCCTGTAATCCTAAAATTCTTAGAGGCAGCTCAGGAGTTTGAGAACATCCTGAGCAAGAGTGAGATCCCATCTCTTACCCATCTTTTAAAATAACCAGGCATTGTGGCAGGCACATATAGCCCCAGCTACATGGGAGGCTGAGGCAAGAGTTAGAGGTTGCTATGAGCTAAGATGCCACGGCAATCTACCCAGGGCGACAAAGTAAGACTGTCTCAAAAAAAAAAAAAAATCAGTCACTTTCCATGACAACGCACTCTGCCCCTCAGAATAGCTGAGGAAGAGATAAGCTTGTCCCTTCCAGTGGACTCCCTGAGGGCAGCGCTGTCTGGACTCTGAGGCCTTGGTCCTGGGGGCTGCATCCCTCTCTCCCTCCCTCTGGGGCACAGACTGCGCTTCCTTCCCCACTCTCACCAGCCCCTTCTTCCAGTCCCAGAACGCATCTGGTCTTGTCTGCCTCACAGCCCCACGAATTCTGTTCCCTATGTCAGGAATTCCAACCACTCAACCTGATGGCCCTGTGAGCAGTCCATTTTGGGGGGCTCCTAGCTCATATTACCCTCTCACGGAGGTCCTCCTAATCCCTGCGGGTAGTAGTACCAACATCTGTCTCTGTCCCAAGCCCAGGTGGCCGCTGGGTTCCTTACCCTGGCACAGACATTGGTGTATGTGCGTCACACACTTTGGGGGCTCAGCTCTGCATGGGCCCAGTGACCATGGAACCTGCGAGGCTTGGTCAGAAGGGCTTATTCAGGCCCAAGCTTGAGGATAGCTATAGGCTTAGGCCATTGACCCTGCAAGTCCTGGGTCCCCTCTGTCTCCCCGGCATCAGGCTGGATTTGGCCTAACCAGGGTCACTCAGCAGGGCTGTGACCTCCTCTTCTTTGAGAAGTTCCAGCAAGACCAGCAAGGTGGTCAAGATAGGGGTGGAGAGAGCAGGAGGGAGGGTCAGTGAATAGCCACACAATCTGAACAACAGAACAGCAGTATCACGGCCTGGCCTGCACACCAAGATGGTGACCTGACATGTTTGCAGACACAGGCACCAAAAGACTTGGTGGGTAGAGGGCATTCACTGGGGGTCAGAAACAGAGCCTTGGAATCAGACCAAACAGGTTCTGGTCTTGGCACCATCACCGTAGCTGTGTGACTTTGAGAAGTCCTTCACTCTCTTGAGACGCGGGCTGCTCCCCTGCTAAGCTTGGAGGAGCAGGCCTGTGCTCAGGGTGCCGTGAGGCTCTGTTAGGAAAACGCACTCCAGTGTTGCTGTCACCTGAGAAAGTTCTGCCCCTGTTGTGGATTTATCACAACCTTCCCGTGTAGATCCACTGTGTCCTTGAGGAAGTGTGGTGGCCAGGCCCAGAGATGGCCCAGTGAGCCTCGCCTCTTCCCCCCACATTCTCCTGGTCTGGTGGGTACAACCCACACACTTTGGAGGAGTGCTGGTGTGGCCACTCCAGGGGCAGGCTGCTCCGCCTGGCTCAAGCTCTGGGGGGAAGCCTCTGCCATGTGGTGAGGACGCTGAAGCAGCCATGAGGAGTGGTTGGGTGAGGAGGAGATGAGGACTTGCAGCAGCAGCTAGAGGTGCTGGCATGTGAATCTCCAGCCTGATAACATCTTCACCTGACTGTGGGCCTGGCTGACATCTTGGCAGCAGCATCACATAGGCCCTGAGCTAACTCATGTAGCTGGACAGCTGCCAAATTCCTGACTCATGATTACTGTGAGATGGTAGCTATTCAGTGTCCTAAGCTGCTGAATTCTGGGGTGTTTTGTTATGCAGCAATCAGTGACTAATACACTGATTAGAGCATTTGAATGGAATGTATGGAAAAGAATCTTCCATGGGAAGAATATTCTGGGAGGGAAAAGAGCAAGTGGTAAGGGAGGACCCGAGAGGCAGTTTGTCTATATTTTGAGACAGAGTCTCCCTTTGTTGTCCTTGGTAGAGTGCTGTGGCATCACAGCTCACAGCAACCTCAAACTCTTGGGCTTAAGTGATCCTCTTGCCTCAGCCTCCCAAGTAGCTGGGACTACAGTCACTGGCCACAATACCCAGCTGTTTTTAGAGACAAGGTCTCACTCTTGCTCAGGCTGGTTTTGAACTCCTAAACTCAGGCAATCTGCCAATCTCAGCCTCCCTGAGTGCTGGGATTATAGGTGTGAGACACCGTGCATGGCTTCTAAGAGGCTGCTTAAAAGAATCCCTCAGTATAGGGAAAGTACACTTGATCCACACTCCTGGGCAGGAGCTGGCAGACTGGGCACTCTACCACATCTCTCCAA
This sequence comes from Galago senegalensis, assembly GCA_963575145.1. NCBI lineage: Eukaryota > Metazoa > Chordata > Mammalia > Primates > Galagidae > Galago > Galago senegalensis. The sequence continues at coordinate 6,304 of CAUYTI010117200.1, forward strand.
GGACTCTGTCACACTTCAGCCTTTTGGAACACTTTCTTCTTCTTTTTTTTTTTTTTTTTTCTGAGACAGAGTCTCACTTGCCCTGGGTAGAGTGCTGGGGCATCATAGCTCACAGCAACCTCCAACTCTTGGGCATTTGCCACAATGCCCAGCTATTTTTTTGGTTGTCGTTGTTTGGTGGGCCCAGGCTGGATTTGAACCCACCAGCTCTGGTGTGTGTGGCTGGCACCCTAGCCACTTGGGCTACAGGCACCAAGCTCAGGGTCTCACTTTGTCACCCTCTGTAGAGTGCTATGACATCACAGCTCACGGCAACCTCAAACTCTTGGGCTTAAGCGATTCTCTTGCCTCAGCCTCCCAAGTAGCTGGGATTACAGTCATCTGCCACAACCCCTGGCTCTTTTTGTTGTTGCTGCTGTAATTGTCATTGTTGTTTGGCAGGCTTGGGCTGCGTTCGAACCTGCCAGCTCCAGTGTAAGTGGCTGGTGCTCTCACTGCTGACCTACAGGCATGGAGCCTTGGAACTCTTTCTTGAAGGCACCCCACACTCTTTTCTGGCCTGTGCATGTGCCTTTCCCTGTGCCCCAAATTCTCTTATCCCCCTTCTGTGGTGGTATTCATCCTTCCGGGGTTAGGTGAGCCCTCACCTCCCATAGGAAGCCGGCCCTGAGTGCAGCGTCCCCCCAGCCCCTTCTTCTCCTCTGAACACTCTTCTCTCCTCCCTCCTGCAGCACAGCCACGAGCTCCCCAGCACTGGAGCTGGGCTGTCTTATTTCTTCTATACTCAGCGTGGCACGGAAGTTTGCCTGTTTCCTGTGGCTGGTGTAACAAAGTGCCATGAAATGCATGCCTTAAATCAACAGAAATGTCTTCTTCCCCAATTCTGAAGGCCGCAAGTGTGAAATCACGGTGCCAGCCTTGCCACCCTGCTCCAGGGGCTGTAGGCACATTTCTGTCCCTTCCTCTTCCAGCTTCTGGTGGCCTAGGTGCTCCTTGGCTTGGTGCCTCATCACCCTGATCAGTGCCTGTGACTTCACCTGGATCTTTCTCCTCATCTGTGTCTTTTCTCAGGTGACTCTTCCAAGGACACTTGTCAATGAATTTGGTGGACACTCACCCTAACCCTAACCCTAACCCACAGAAGGTCTAATCCAGATGATCTCATCTCAAGATTTTAACTTAATTAAGTCTGCAAAGACCTTCTCCCAGAAAAGGTCCCAATCACTGGCTATGGGACAGGAATGTGGACACACCTTGTTTGCTATCATTTGACACAGGTGGTCTGGAGCACCAGACACCCAGGGGACCCTCCCACCACTAAACAATCAGATTCTCAGAAAAACGAACTTCCTGACATCCTGGGAAGTGGGAGGAGACTCCACAGATCTGGAGCCACAAAGGAACAAACTAAGGGCTATATCAGAGCAAAGGGGTGGGCAGCGGCACCAGCTGAGCTGAGCTTCCCTGCTGCTGCCAGCTCTTTGGGCCTCCCCAGCTCCCCACAAACAGGTTTAATCCCTTCCAGCACCCTGAATTTAGATCTCCAATATCTGCACAGATGAAGGTCAAGTGAACACGGATGAGAATCAAAGATTGGCGAGGGGGGGGGGCAGCAACACAGCAGGAGGGAAGAGCTGGTGATAAGTACCACTCAGACCCCCACAGCCCTGTGAAGTGGAGTAGCTGCTGTGGGTGCAAGGTGGGGGGGCTCAAGGAGGAGAGTTGATGCCACCGCAGCTCCTCCAGAAGCTGTGTTTCTTGGCTGGCCCCATGTGTGTAGTTTGCTGGATGATGGGGACAAATCTAGTTCCCCCAGGAGCTGACTCTGGCTGCCTGGCAGTCAGTGGCGACCTGGCAGTCTCTACTGAGAGGGCCTTTGAGGCCTCAGCCAGATTCTTGCAGAATTAAGTGGTGTGGGCCATGAATGATGTCTGCCCTGGATGAGGAAGGTGGTGGGTGCTGGCAAGCCCAACACCTGCTCCATGCGACTGACAGACCCTATAGTTCTAGGACATTTCATTCCTGGAAGGATCAGAAGTCCATTGTTCATTCATTCATTCAGTATTTATTTACTGGGCACTTGTCTGAGAACGCTTCCCAGGTGCTGGGACGGAAGACGACTAAGCAAAACCTCACAGTGTGACGGGGACAAGGACACAAAGAGACAAGAGTGGTGTGGAGGATGGTGTCGAGGGGAGGCAGACAGGGAATGTCTTTGTCCATTTTCTGTTGTTGTATCAGGATAGCACAGAGTGGGTGATTTATAACAAACAGAAATGTATTTGGCTCACAGTTCTGGAGTGTGGGAAGTCCAAGACAGGTGCCGGCATCCTGCAAGGGGCTTCACACTCTGTCATCGTATGGCAGAAGGCAGAAGGGCAAGAGGACAGAGTGAGTGGGAGGAAGAACTCAGCCTCCAGCCCTTTTCTAATAGGCATTAATCCATTCATGAGTTTGGGACATGAACACTTACCACCAGGACCCACTGCCCAGCATTGCAGCTTTTTTTTTTTTTTTGAGACAGAGCCTCAAGCTGTCCCCCTGGGTAGAGTGCCGTAGCATTACAGCTCACAACAACCTCCAACTCCTGGGCTCAAGCGAGTCTCTTGCCTCCACCTCCCAAGTAGCTGGGACCACAGGCGCCCGCCACAACGCCGTCATTGTTGTTTGGCGGGTCCGGGCTGGGGATTCGAACCCGCCACCTTAGGTGTACGTGGCTGGTGCCTTAGCCGGTTGAGCCACAGGCGCCGAGCCCAGCATTGCGGCTTTGAGGGTTGAGTTTCCAACACATGCTTTGGGGAGAACATATTTAGATTATAACAGGGACAGTCCCGTCAGGGAGGGTCATTATGCTGGGCCTTTCCATTGCAGGAAAGATGAGTTAAGATTCTTGGAGCCAGGAAGGGCCCACAGTGGAGGGAGCAGAGCAGAAGGGGGAGGTGAGAGCTGAGTGGCTAGTAGGGGCAGAGTCTGCCACTGTAACTAGGGTGGTGAGCAGAGCAGAGTGCCCCAGGGTCTGGAAGTCAAGACGCTTGGATTTCACCACCTAAGGGAGGGGAGCCATGAAGGATGTGGGGGTAGAAGGTCTGTGGGGGACCAGGTACAAGAAGGGGAGGGTGCCTGCAAGGAATCAGCCTAGTTCTGCCCAGTCCCTCCTGGGGACCCTGGAGGTCTTAGACTCCTGGGACGTGGAGGATATATAACAGCTGCCTGCTGGCCTGGCCACATGCCTCTGAGATAGAGGACTCTAGCCTCCGGTCCAGCCCTGCTCCCCAGCTGTCCAGTGGCCTTTAGTACATGGTGGACTAGGATGCGTGCGCTCAAAGCATTAGTCTTACCTTTTCCCAAAGAGGCAGGCAGGGCTGTCAAGAGGGCCAAGGATCTTCTGATTCAGCCACAGATAGAGAGCTGGAGTCGGTTTGACAGGGGGGAGGGACAGAGTCTGTCCAGGATCCTGCCAATTCTCTAAGAGCCAGAAAACCGGACTTTCTTGTAGCTCTTGGCGTTCAGTTCAGTGAGTCACCAAGAGGCCAGGAGAGGGAGGCCCAATCGGTGCTGGGCCCTGCACTCCCCAGGCTTATGGAACAGAAGGCTGCTGTGGGGCACTGTGGGTGCGAAGGCCTAGCGGCAGGTGAGCAGAGAAGTCGAGGAGGACATCCTGGAGGAGGGGGCTCCAGCCCCGAGTCCCAGAGGCGACAAGGCTTGTGTTCACCTGGAGTGAATGAGTGTGAACTCTGTTTACAGCTGGACTGAGACACAGACACCAGGTCAGACCCCTGGGTGGAAGAGTGTGGAACTCTTCTGCTTATTTCCGTCTGAAATGTCCTTGATGCCCCAACCCCGTCCTCGTCAATGCAGGGCAGGATTCAGGAACTTCCAGAGCCAACCACACTCACAGGTGTTGACAGCCTGACCTTTGCACTTTGGCCTCCAATGAGTGGGTTGGGTTTGGTGTGGGGAAGGTGCACTCCCCTCCTTTCCCCCTGTGGGACCTCTGCAGGGACAAAACCAGGACTGTGCTTTTTTTGTTTTTTTTTTTAATTAAATCATAGCTGTGTACATTAATGCAGTCATGGGGTACAGTGTGGTGGCTTTATATACAATTTAAAATACTTTCTTCTTTTTTTTTGGCTGGGGCTGGGTTTGAACCCGCCACCTCTGGTATATGGGGCTGGCACCCTACTCCTTTGAGCCACAGGCGCTGCCCCAATTTGAAATACTTTCATCAAACTGGTTAACATAGCCTTCACGGCATCCTCTAGGTTATTGTGTTAAGACATTTATATTCTACATTTAAAAAGATTCACATGTACCCTTGTAAGATGAATCATAGGTGTGGTCCCACCAAACACCCTCCTTTTTTTTTTTTTTTTGAGACAGAGTCTCACTATGTCACCCTGGGTTAGAGTGCTGTGGCATCATAGCTCACAGCAACCTCAAAGTCTTGGGCTTAAGTCATGCTCTTGCCTCAGCCTCCCAAGTAGCTGGGACTACAGGTGCCTGCCACAACACCCAGCTATTCCTTTTGTTATAGTTGTCATTGTTTAGCTGGCTGGGTTTGAGCCCGCCAGCCTCAGTGTATGTGGTTGGCGCCATAACCACTGTGCTATGGGCGCCAAGCCTGGTTTTGTTTTTTAAAATTTCTTTTTTTTTTTTTTAGAGACAATAGTCTCACTTTGTCACCCTCAGGAGAATGCTGTGGCATCACAGCTCACAGCAACCTCCAACTCCTGGGCTTTGGCAATTCTCTTGCCTCAGCCTTCTGAGTAGTTGGGACTACAGGCGCCCATTGCAACACATGGCTATTTTTTGTTGTTGTTGTTGTTGCAATTTGGCCACCACCCTTAGTATATGGGGCCAGTCCCCTACCCACTTAGCCACAGGTGCCACCCTAAAATTTCTTTTATAATGGCAAAATACACATAAAGTTTGCCGTCTTCAACATTTTCAAGTACACAGCTCACTGGCGTTAAGGGCGTTGCCATTCCCATCCGTGTGCAGCCCTCCCTGTCCCTGTCCCCCATCTTCAGAACTTTACACCTTCCCAACCTGACATTCTCATTCTGTCCCATGAAACCCTGACTCCTTCCCACTCCCCGGGCCCCCTCACTGTGCCCTGTGCCCTCCCCCCACTTTCCATCTCAATGACTTTGTCACTTGGAGACCTCTGGTACTGGCCTGTGTGTGAGCTGAATCAGACAGTGTTTGTCCTCCTGTATCTGCTTACTTCACTGTGCAGGATGTCCTCAAGACCCACCCCCGTATGGCCTGTGTTGAATGTCTGGTCTTTCTCAGGCTGAGTGATATAGTACTGCTTGTATGAACTGCCTTTGTTTATTCATCACCAGTCCATGGACGCTGGGCTGTGTCCCCTTCTGGCTGCTGTGAATGTCAGCCATGAGACAGTGTGTGAGCCCACCTGGAGTCCCTGCTTCAGCCACACACTGAGTTCTTGCAGGGCTGTTACTCAGAGCTATCAGCACTGGGACACCAGTGAGTTTATCTTTTTTGTTGTTTTTTTTGAGACAGAGTCTTACCCTGTCACCCTTAGTACTGTGCCATGGTGTCACAGCTCACAGCAACCTCAGACTCTTGGGTTCAAGTGATTCTCTTGCCTCAGCCACTCAAATAGCTGGGATTACAGAAGCCTTTCACAACACTGGCCATTTTGGGTTGCAGCCGTCATTGTTGTTTGGCTGGCCCGGGCTGGATTTGAACCCACCAGCTCAGGTGTATGTGTCTGGCACCTTAACCACATGAGCCACAGGCACTGAGCCAACCCTGGCTATTTTTGTTGTTGTTGTCATTGTTGTTTAGCAGGCCCAGGCTGGGTTTAAACCCACCAGCCTTGGTGCATGTGGCCAGTGCCCTAGCCACTGAACTATGGGCACTGAACCTCTTTTCTTTTTTTTTGAGACAGAATCTCTGTCACCCTGGGTAGAGTGCCAGGGTGTTATAGCTCATAGCAACCTCAAACCCTTGGGCTCAAGTGATCTTCCTTCCTCAGCCTCTCGAGTAGCTGGGACTACAGGTGCCTACCACAATGCCCAGCTAGTTTTTCTACTTTTTAGTGGAGCTGGGATCTTGCTCTTGCTCAGGCTGATCTGGAACTTGTGAGCTCAAGTGATCCACCTGCCTTGGCCTCCCAGAGTGCTGGGATTATAGGCATGAGCCACCGCACCCAGCCCTCAGTGAATTTATCTTGGGGGACATTCCCAGCAGGGCTTATGATCTCCCCTGCCCCTCAAGCTGGGGTGAGCTCAGCATCCCTCAGCAGGGCTGGTTAAACCCCACTGTAGTGCCAGATGGCCTGACTTTGGAGGCACACAAGGCACACCGTCCTGTCAAGAAGGCTACTTGGAGAATAATGGCTGTTTCATACCAGGGAAGCTGTGCATAGGTACACATGGGACCTATCAGGAGAACGTGTGCATGGCCCATTGAAGACCAGGGCGGGAACATGCTTGCCCGTAGCTGGCAGAGACCTGCCTGAGAGATGGCGCTGGACAGGCAGGTGGAGGGAAGATGCTAGTATAGCTGATCAGGCACATTATGTCTGTGGAACAGACACAGGTCAGAACCCAGGAACCTGGCCCAAGTCGAGCCAGGTCTCCCCCGAGGCTGCCCAGGGCTTGCAGCCCTCCAAAGGCAGCCCCTCTCCAGAGTGTGACCCATGGGGCAGGCACCTTCCGGGGACCCCTGTGGCCAGCAGGGATCAGTTCCTAATTCACTGTGGTCTCCAGAGGCAGTTGCTGGGCACCTGCCAGGCCTCTTGTGGTTGTCTCCTGGCCACAGATCCACCCACCGTGCCACCATGGGCTTGCATCAGAGTCGTCCCGGGACACGGCTGGCTGAGAGGGGAGAAGAGCTGGCCAGGCCCAGCTGTGTTGGGTTGGTACAGCTCATAAGTGAGACCTGAGCATGCTGGTGAGCTGTGCCCTATTTACAGCTTACATTTATAGTGTAAGTGTACATTTACATTTATAGTGACTGAGTCACTATAGTAAGAAGTTGGTGTCATTGAAAGGTTTTTTATACAGTGCCCTGGAAATGAGAGGCACAGTGGGCCCCTCAGGGCTATAGGGAGCCTCAAGCAGCTTGTCATAGACAGGGTCTTGGGGGGCAGAGAAAGGAGCTGGGCTGTGCCTTAAGGACTCAGACAGTGGAGGTGACCAGGTGGAGATGCTGTAGGCAGGGCAGGGTCGCTGGCTGGGGGATTGTAACCTGACTTCCAGGTGCCCTCGAAAGCTCTTGGTCACTAGGCTGGGCCTGCAGCTCAGCAGAATGTGGGAGGAGGCATCGCAAATGTCAGGTGGCCAGCACAGAGTCTGGACACATGCTAGTGCCCTTCAGGCCATCCTAGCCTCCTGGGACCCCAGGCTTAATAGTGGCCTGGCGCACTGCTGAGCCCGTCCTCCCCCTCTGGGACTCAGATGCTCTTGCCCCTCTGGCTGCATGGCTGCAAGGGCTGAGCCTAGAGAATACGTTCTGTGGGGGTCACCGCCCCCAGGATGCTGCCCTGGGGGATTTCCTGCCCTTTCCCCTCCCTCAGGTGCTTGGCAGAGAACACCCAGTTTCCAGTGATGCCCATCAAGGGACCCTGGCTGCTGTTCTGCCCCATCTGTCCCCAGGACCTGGAACCCCCCAGGCTGGGGTCCCTAGAAGGAGCTCCCTGCCCACTTGTTCACTCTGGCCATGGGAGGCTGTGGGAATTGGCACTTGGTGGGATTGTGCAAGTAGGAGGCAGCAGTAAGTGCTCATGGGCAGCTCTAACTGGGCTCTGCCCTGCACCCAGTCCTCCCCCTGATGGGGCCCATGCCCTGGAGCACAGAGCTGCCCCATCCTCCACAGGGGCCAGTTGGAGGACTCAGGAGTGACCCTGGGGGACTTGGCCCTAGTCTAGGTAAAGGGTGGCAAACAAAATGTAGGACACCAGTTAGATCTGAGGTTCAGACAAGCAACAAATACATTGTTTAGTATAGATATGGCCCAAATGTTGCACAGGACATATTCATTCTGAACGACTCCTCACTTATCTGAAATTCCATCTATCCTGGCATCCTGTGTCTCTTTTGCTAAATCTGGCAACCTTACCCAGGGACAGTGCAGGTAACTGCACCACAGTGGAGGCTCTTCCCAGGAGCCGGGCAGGGCCGCAGCTCCTATTTCCAGCTCATTAGCTGGGTCACTCTAGTGCCTGGATGGGTCACCGGTCAGCCCCACCTGCCCTGGGCTGTGACTCAAGTGTGTGTCCCAGCGGTGCCGGGTGAGTGTGGCTGGGGTTGAGGCTCTTGGACCTTGTCCTCTCACCCAGGACACCAGTGGTGAGGCCTCAGGGTGGTGATGGGTGTGGTAGGGTGAAAAGCCAGAGAACGTGGTCTGCTCACTGTGAAGGGATAGCTCCAGTCCTCCTCTGTGTTGTGGACATCCTCTAGACTTGTGCATTGCAGCTGAGCTGGGTGGTCCCGGGCAGCTTCTCAGCTTCAATTCCATCTGCCAGGCTCCCACCCGCCACTGTGGCCTGCATGCTCCTGCTGGAGTTTCCTTGGTTACATTTAAGTCAGGAACCCAACTGGAATTTAGCTGTGTTTACGATGGGGCTCTGAGTCACTTTCCATCCCTTGGATGCTTCTACTTGCCTGAGTGTCACCGTGGAACAACCGTCCTCTCTCATGAGTCAGTGTGCACTTTTACACGTGCCAGGGTGGAGGCAAGAGCTCCAACCCCACCCCCACCCCTGCATCAGAGTCTCTACAGGAAAAAGAAGGCACAGCCAGAAGCCAAGGAGGCCCCAGCCAGTCAGTGACTGCTTCGATGTGGCCTCAGCAGCCCTGCTTCTGGCTTTTATGGAAACAGCCAATTGTTCCCACGGGAGGCTCCTTCCAGATGACCTCCAGGGCCCCTCAGTCTACCTGCTTCTGTGGGCAACAGGCTCAGCCTAGTCCAGGTCCTTGTCCCTGACACTCATGGGCAGTACAGATTGTCATATCCCAGGCCTGGCCTGGAGAACAGGGCCATCAGGGCCACCTGGAGGGGCTCTTCTGCACTTCCTGGGTACTCTGTGTGGCCGCCCAGCGTGGCCCTGGCTCTTGGCTCTGACACTGGGAAAGGAGCTCTGCAGAGGAAACTGTGGACAGGACCCAGTAGGGGCCGGGGGTGGCGGTGGGGGTGGGTGGTGGACAGAGCTGTCCCAGAGGAAACAGTGGCTGGCTCTGCGGCCTCTGCGGCCCCTGACAGCCCTGCTCAAGAGCCTCTAGTTTTTCTCATTGACAGTTTAGGGCAGGCTGTGGGCACTCAAGGTATTCGGGGCAGGGGTAAAGGGACGAAACAGCCCAGTTGGCAGACCAAAGCCCTCCATGGTTTCCCAGCACCCTCCCTCCCTCACCCCGCCCCCTTCTCTCTCCTTATAACTCCAAACTTGGCTGCACAGTGGGGAGGCTCAGCGGAGACTTGTGCCCCCCCACCTGCCCATTGATGGGGGTAGGCCAAAGCTGGGCTGGGGCAGGGGATGCAGTGGAGGGGGGGGCTTCATGTGGAGAGGCTCCTTTCACCCTGGTTCCCTTGCTCTGGGACCCTCTTCCCCTGCTGGAGATGAGAAGTGAGGACAGAGGAGGCCAGCACAAGTGAGTACAAGACCCTGGATCCTAGGGATGGCCCCTCAGCCAGCAGGTAAGGGAGGGTGATACTGAGGGTTGCAGCTCAGCCCACATGCCTGCACGCCAGCCTGTACCCCTGCCCTGCTCGGCTGGCCTGGGGGGCGGCCAGTGCAGCTGACATAGTTGGGGATGCCAGCTGGGCCAGGGGTCAGGTGGCCTGAGGACTGTAACAGGCTCTGCTGACGAGCCTGGCCAGTCACCAGCAGCTGGAGGCATCACAAGCCTCATCCCCTTTAATCACCAGAGTGCCCCAGGCCACCTTATATCATCCCCTTTGTGCAGAGGGGAAGCTGAGTCCCAGAGACACAGGGCTGTTCTATGGTCATAGGGGCACATGGCAGGGCTGGGCTGCCTAGCTTTGACCCTAGGCACTTCACCTGGCATCAGACACCCCTGGTGATGTCCCCTTCTTTACCCTCAGGGCCTCTGTCTGCCTGACCATCCGAGGTCAGAGTCCCTGTGATGTTAGGAGCAAAAGAGCTGCTTCCACTTGGACACTTCTTGCCACTGAAACCCCTTTCTTGCCCCCCGCTCCCACTCCCAATATGTGTCACTTAGACACCTGAGTCAGGAGTGTGTGTGGGTTCCAGCTCCTCTGGGTGGGGGAGGCTGCGGCAGAGAGGGCCCCTCGCCCCCTGCCTGGTGCTCCCTCCTCTCTGGGCTGTCTTCTCCTCTGTCTCAAGGTGGCCTGTCCCCAGCCCTCCGTCATCCCTGTCCACCTTTGTTCTCCCAGCCCAGAAATCCTTAGCAGAAGTGCAATCTCATCAGTATCACACTGCCCCTCACCCCCCACCCCAGCCCATGACCCCAGAGCTCTGTTGGCTCCTGAGTCTGAGTCCATGGGTCCCAAGCCACCCTTGCCACCACCACCTCCACCTCACTGAGGAGAATATGGACCTTTCCTGCCCACCACAAAGGCTGGCAATTGGGGCCAGTGGCCTCACTCATCTATTTTTAAGCACAAGCCCATGAAAAATTCACAGGCTGCTTTATTTACAGGTGACAGGGATGGCATCGGGCCCTCAGGGTACACCCCCAAGAGGTTTAGAAACACGCAGGCCTACGTATGTTCTGCCTGAGAGTCCCAGGCTGCCTGGCCCCACGCAGACCAAACTGCCTGTGCAGCCTGTCCTTTCCCATCCAGCCTCCAGCCTGGCCCTAAGCTTTTCCCCAAATGGTGGCCAGCCCTAGGGATGCCAACCCCAAGGGAGCAGGGCTGCTTCTGCAGCTACACCACCCCTAATCCCATGGGCCAGTGGAATTCTCCCTACCTAGCTTCTGTCCTGTGTCTGTCCTCCTGGGCAGGTTTGCAGTGGGAGGCTTAGGCAAGGCCATGCTTCCCATAGGCCAGTAGCCTGTTTTCCCTTGGCCACACGAAGCAGGGTAAGTGTCCCCATTTTACAGATGAGGAAACTGAGACCTGACACATTGTTTAACTTGGGGTTTGAAGCCAGATGGACTGGACTTCAAAGGCTAGGTGCCCTGCCCGGCCCCTCCCAGCCAGCCCTTCCTGGGCCACACAGCGCTGGCTCTGTTTCCTGAACTCAAGAGCCTGGCTGGTCCTCCAGGCCCAGCCCACCCAAGAGAAACATGAAGATGGCAGCACCCTACCCAGCCTGGTAGAGGAAACCATGGGCACCTCACACTCACCCCGTGGTGTCTCCTCTTCCCTTGGCGGGGTCTCCTGCAGGCCTCAGGGGATAGTGCAGCTCGGGTTTGACTGTGGTACCTGGTGTCACAGCCTATCTGGCTGGGTCCCAGCAAATGCTCAGGAGGGCTCTCAGCTGTCCTTGGGCCAGCCACCTGACCATAGACTCCACCACTGGCTCACCCTCAGCCACCCACCCCTGGTAGCTGGGGGGAACTCCAAGGGTCAGACAGGAGGCTGGCCACCCCAACCCAATAGAACTGGCACTCTCTCTCTCCACACTCTCGGGACAGACACAGCAGGGCCTACACTGGCCCCTGCTTACCTGAGAAACACTAATTTTAGAGCAAATCTCTTGTCTTGGTATCTCTGCTTGCCCAGAAAATTCTCTGGAGCCTTATTTTGAGGGATAGAGTTGTGTTAGCTTCCTAAACATGGCCTTCTATTAATGCCATGTGTGTGTGTTCCAACAACATCCCAGGTGTGTGATAAGCCAGCCATTCCCAGTCCCCGGCACTCTCTTCCCCTTCCTTGTTGGAGGAAAAGCGGACCTTTAGTTTTAATGCTTTACCAGAAGGAGGATGGAACTGGGGAAGGAGGTGGAATTGGGTCACAGCCTTTCCAGTAGGTCACTGGGCAAAACCCCATCTTGTCTGGGAATGCAACAGATGGTCCAGGCCCCTGCCCTGGAGCTGCTCCCACCACCCCAGAGCAGGGGAGCCACCCCATACAGTGACAGGTAGCCTCTTCCACTGGCTGGCTGCCTGTCAACTTTGGGAGCCTCAGTTTTCCATTGGCTCCTATGCAGGGTTTCTGGCACCAACCCTCATGTGCCAGGCATGGTCTTTGCACAGCTCACACAACAGTAAATCAAACAGACAAGCCCAATGCAGAGGGAGATAGCAACCAACACACATACAAAGGCGTTATGGAGTCATGGAGGGTAAAAGATGGCAGGACACCTCAGACAGGGAAGTGCTCTCGGAGGTAAAGGGCAGAAAGAGGGCCCCAGGGGTTGAAAGGATTGACTTCTATGGTGGGGGTAAGACCCTCGCAGGACTGGGGCACACATGGCCTCCAACCAAACGGAATGTGAACCCCACCCCTCCAAGAGGCCCATCAAGGACCCTTGCTCCCCACCTCAATTGGCCATAGGGAACACATCTGTACACCCATGTCTGCCCAGGAAGCTGACAAATCCAGCAGCCAGCCAGCAGTCACCTCTAGGCCTCCCAGGCAGCACAGTGCCTGGCCCCAGGTGGGTAGCTGTGGGCCTGTGTAGTGCCCCATACCAAGCGGAAGGAGAAGCAGCTGGTCTGTCTATGCAGGCACAGCCCAGATGGCGTGGGGCTGGCTGGACCAGCGAGTGCTCTGCCAACCTATTCTGTAAAATGCCCCCAGGTACACAGCAAGTGGCAGATATTCTGCTTTCATGAAGGACAGAGGACAGGTATTCATGGCTGTTAGGCCCAGAGACCTCCCTTAGGGTCAGAGCTCCCCATTTACCTGCAAAGCAAAGCTTTTGTACTTGTCCTTGAAAATTTAGTACAACTTGCAGTGCATAGGGGGTTGCGATATTCACTGATGTATTTTAGGAGTTGTACCTGGAACAACAGGGGCCAATAACACACTTCTAATGCCCTTAGACCTGGTGGGTAGCTGTGGGCATTTCATAAATTACAGCAGACACAAGGGTCCCAGTCCTCTGGGAGAACTGTTGGAATGAGAAGTGCTTTTAATAATGAGAATGCTTTTAATAATGAGAAGTGCTTTTAATAATCTCAATCCCTCTCTGAACACATGATGGGGGGGGCAGAAGGAGGCAGGTCTGACAAGTGCCCTTGTCCGAGTGAGTGCCAACTTCACCGTGCTCTGGAAGGCTGGCCCACCTGTGGAGCCAATGGGAATACAGTCCCCTGATATCCGCCACTGGCTCTGGTGACACACTGCTCCTGGCATCCAGAGCTGGGCACCCTTAGCTCTGCCCAGAAACACACTCATCTTCCTGATTTTTGCCTCCCCTGCTCCCCCACGTACCCACCAGGCCCAAAGCACCTACTAGGTCTCCTTCCAGTTTTGTGAAGGAACCTGAAGAGCCAGGCCTCCAGTGGCCAGCCAGGTGGCCATTGGTCACTTAGGCAGCTTGAGGGCCAGCTTAAATGGTGACCAGAATGGCACAGTGGTCAGCCTTGAGCTGTCTTTTTACATGCCCTTAGGGAGCTGTGATTCTGGACTGAGGGGCTTGTGGCCATCTGAGTTGGCAGGCGGCTGTCTGCAGGTGGGGGACACCAGGTGGGGCGAGGAGGCCCAGACCGCGGGGGGCACCAGAGTCGAGGCTGGCAGGGTTGCTTGTGGGCTTTCAGGCCGGCAAGCTGGGAGCATAGCCCAGAGCCTCAGTGCCCCTGGAGGCAGGGATTAGGGGAGGAAGTGTCACGGGATGGAGCTGGGGTGGGCGACCCAGGTCGGGGCCGCCAGAGGTGGGGCGTGGCCGGAGGAGGGCGCGGCGTGGCGGCAGGACAGGGTGGGGGGAGTCGCGGGTGGGGCAGCGGCGGCGGGGGGAGGGGTGGGGGCGGGGCGCCGCACCTAGGCGCTTCCTTGGCCCGCGCGCCTCTCTCCACCCGGCGCCCCGCCCCGCCGCCCTCGCAATAAGAGGCGCGGCGCGAGCGGGAGGAGCGCTAGGGTCGCCAGCCGCGAGTCGGCCGGCCAGGGCCGGGAGCCAGCGAGCAGCGTCGTCGGGGCACGGTCGGTGGCCGCGCCATGGAGTTCTGGCCGTGGCTGACCGCGGCGCTGCTGCTGCTGTTGCTGCTCGTGCAGCTGAGCCGCACGGCCAAGTTCTACGCCAAGGTAGCCCTGTACTGCGTGCTCTGCTTCGCGATGTCCGCGGTGGCCTCGGTTGTCTGCCTGCTGCGCCACGGCGGCCGGACAGTGGAGAACATGAGGCAAGGGCCGAGCGCGCGGGCGGGCGGGCCCGGGGAGCGCCGCGCCGCCGCTTCCGCTTCCCCAACTTTCTTCTCGTCTTTCCCACCTTCCTGCCCCGCCCGGCGCCGCTCTCCGGGGCTCTAGGCGAGCTCGGATGGGCTGGCGGCGGGGACGGGCAGCGGCTCCCGGAGCTGGCGTCACAATGTCCCCTAGCTCTTACCCTAGGCGTTTGCTCAGGTCTCGGCCTCCGGAGCGTCCCTGCGCCTCGAGTTGGGTGCGGGTGGCGGGCGGATTTCCGAGAGAAGGGGGCTCGGGCCAGGCCGAGCTGGAAGGGCCTTACGCCTACTATATTCGCGGAGAAACCAAGGCCCTGACGTCGGGGACTTGTCCCAGGGGCATTGGGCTCCCCTTGTGCTCTCTAGCCCCCCCTCCTGCCCACCCGCCAGGTGATGGATGCACCTGTGTCCAGGGGTGGCGGGCAGGTTCCGGGTTCCTTTTTCTGACTCCTTCCTTTTTTAGGAAGGTGGGAAGATGGGAGGGGAAACTGTCTGCTGGGAAGGGGGCCGAGACCCCTGGGGTCCAGCTTCCATGCAAAGGGAAGGAGGAGGGAGGTGGCTGAAGTTTTCCTCTGAACACTTCCCAAAGGGTGGGAACATGGCTTTGCCAGTTGGGGCGTAGGGGGGAGGATTAGGCTGGTTACCCAGGGCAGTTGGAGGCTGCTCCTGGTTGGGAGGGTGCACAGACGGGGGTGAAGTGGTCACGGCTGCTTGAGAGAAGGCCGCTCCTGCCCTTTCTCCCTATTTGCCATCCAGGGGCTGTTGCTGCACTTCTCTCTGCCCTATTTGGATTGCCCACTGATGGACTCTTGGCTGTGGCGTGGTGTGGGGGCCTTGTGGTCTCTGAGGTCCCCGCCAGCCCCTATGGTTACAGGGCAGTAGGTGAGAGTTTCCTGGTCTTCTGCCATCTCTGTCCATGCCAGTGTGTGTGAGGGCTTACTGCCTGAACTGGCCCCTTAGGACCAGCCTCATGGGCTTGTGGCTCTCTAGGAATAAAGGGGGACAGTGGTGCTGAGAGTGGATGGGGGATTCAGTGCAGAGGGCCAGGTGGTTTCCAGTAGAACATTTGTGCGTGTTCTCGGTGACCTGTCCTTGTGCTATCCAGAGGGCCCAGGCCAGTGTTCCAGAGAGCACAGACTCCAGGGCCAGCCCACATGTTGGCCTGCCACCATCCTCACAGGTAGAGAGCTCCCCCACCCTGTGGAGAGTGCCCCAGGTTGGGCCCCAGGGCTGAGATGCTGGAGGCCCACAGGGACTGTGCAGGGCTCTCTGAGGCCCAGGGAACCCTGCAGACAGGTCTCCTTGTGAGGAGCCTGCACTTAGCACCTGGGCACTTCAGATCAGGGAGACCCCAATGGGTCTGGGCCACTCCAGGCCTAGGGATGGCATGTCGGGTTCTGAGGCCAGCAAAACACCCTGGGCCTGGAGTGGCCTGGAGTGGCAGGCAGGGGCTGGGCCCTGTGTTTTCAGAAGTGGCAGGGCTGGCCCTGACTTGGGAGGGCCTGGAGTGGAGGCCCCACTTCAAGCCAGGCCATCGGTGGCATTCTGCAAGTAGTGTCTTTAAGGGCCTGACTTGCTTTTAATGGCTTCTGCCTGGACTTCAAAGCTACTTCTTAGAGGCCAAATCAGAGGTGGTAGCTGGACCTGGCCCAGTAGCCAGGCTACCCAGGGCCCTCCTGCCCCACTGATCCTGTCTGCCTCTCAGCCCAGAAATTCTTCAGGGTGTCTTCTTCAGGACCCTGGGAGGTGCTTGAGTGGGGCCTCCCTGCCAGTATCTAGACTCAGCCCTATGAAGGGGCAGCTTCTGGGACAGGGCTGGCTGGGTAACAGCAGGTGCTCTGTTCCTGATGGCACGTGGGTCCCCCAGGGGGAAGGGAGGGCTGGGGGGGGGCAGGCCTGGGTGGAAAGCCCAGGATTATATAGCCTCCTGCCCCACATCCCTGCCCGAGCACCGTGAGCCCCAGGGCCCCTATGATAATGCCGGAGACTCCCAGCAAGGCTCAGACTGGGGGCTTCCTAAGGAGGGAGGGGTCAGAAATGCAGAGAAAGGGAAGGGATCCAGGAGGACAGGGCTGCTTGGGGATAGTCTGCCTACTCCTCATTGCAGGTCCCATTTGCACCTACTAAGGCTACACAGGTGCCTTCAACCTTGGTGGTGTGTCCCATCTTCCAGAAGAGGAGACAGCTTGAAACTAAGGGCTGAGGGTGTGCAGAGAGGAGAGGACGATCGCCTGCCCATGGTTCCTGAGCTAGGAGGTGGCAGAACTGGGGTTTGAACCCACTGACAGGGACTCCAGACTACCTGCTTTCATTTTTCCCCTGTGCCCAGTCCAGTTCTGTAGTCCTGGGCCCCTGCAGGGCTGTGGGCTGGTGTCCTGCCAGCCTCAAGTTCTAGCAAGGCAGCCCCATGCTGTATCCCCACCTCAGCTTTCTATCTTCTTCCTGAGCCAAGACTGCCAGGCTAAGGCTGGCCCTTCCCCACAGGGTTCCAGGTGGGGACTTTTGCCGTTTGGATGAGAGTTCTGAGTATGTAAGAACAGTGATAGAAACAGAACAGCTGAGGCAGGGGGCTGAGACCAAAGACCCCACTGGTGGTGTCTGCCTCTACATGCAGGACTAGGGTGGAGCTAAAGGCCATGTTTCCTTGTCCTAGGGGCAGATTCCTATGTTCCATCCATGTGACAGGACATCACAGCCCAGAGAAGCCCTGTATCTAGGAAACCCTAGTAATGCCAGCTTAACCAAAGAGCAGTTTGCTCCTTTGTGCCCCCAGGGAGGTGAGAGCCAGCAGTTAGCTCCCTTGTCCTGTGGCACCACCATCCTCAGGGCCCAGGGTGTGGCCAATGTGGCAGGAGAGGAAGGGTGCCCTGCTCATGGGGGAACTCTGTGCTCTTGTTTACATGTGAAGGCCAGGACCTAGGGGTTATGGCTGCTTCCAGCAACAAGGGTATCCACACTGAACCTTGAGGAAGGGAGAATGGGCATTGTTTGGGCTCCAGAGGCCAGGGGACTTATCTTTTGGTCAAGGATGGAACCTTGAAGGGTTCAGCCTCGTAACCACAATTGCCACCCCTTGTGTGGTCCCAGGTCCCCTGACATGCATGGGACATAATGCCACTAGGGAGCCCTGTGTCATCCTGGCACTGGGGGCCTTGGTCCCACAGGAAACTCCACCCTGGCTTCTCCTGGGGCGTTATCAGGGGACAGACCCCCTCCTCCTCCAGGCCCCCAAACTAGATCTCTCAGCCCTAGAGTCCAAGGGTGGGCAGGCTTCCCTGGCCCTGCCTCCCTTTAGCCCTTCTGTCTGCTTGCCCTAGTGACTGCCTCACCCTTCTAAACCCTTGAGAGTGCTGTACAAGCTGGAATTGCCCCAGCCCCAAGGAACTGTCACTCCTGTGCTCTAGCTCAAATACCACTTATCAGAAACTCCCTGCTCTGACAGGTGCTTGGCCGGTGCCTCCCACTGTCTGGGTGCCATCTGCAGCTTTTTCCATGTGTGCCCAGCACTAGCAGGACCACTCAGCGAGCCCATCCAGCTCGCTCTCTGGGCAGAGCACAAGCCTGGCTGTGGGTTCTGGCTGAGGACTGGTGAGCTGTAGCCCACAGAACTGCCTGGGTCTCTTGAGAGAGAGCTGAGAGCAAGGGTCAGAGAGTGGCCTTTCCTGGGGACAGCTGGGCCAGCAGCCTGGGCCCTGGCCTTGAACTGCCATTTAGCCACTTGCAGCAGGAGCTTAGGGAGGTCAAGTGTATTATCTGAGGTCACAGCAGGGAAAAAGGGAGCCAGGACCCTAGTTGTGTCTGTCTGAGCCAGAGCAGTTGGGGTATCCTGGGGCTGAGTTCTAGGTGGGCTTCTGGTCCAGGGTTATGTGGAAGGCTCCTGAGAAACTCAGGCAGGACAGTGATGGACCTTGGGCTGTTCCTCAGGGCTGTTCTCTGCAAAGCTGGTGGCAGTCACCCACCTGGCAGCACTCAGCTATGCTTTCAGAATATTGGGCTGAGCCCTCTATCCATCCTGGGCCACTGGCTTCAGGTGATCTTGACTTTGCCCTCCTGCTGAGGTGTCCTGGGATGGTGGGGAGCCCAGGGCATGCAGTTAGGGGCTGGAGGGTGTGGGACCACAGCTGAAGCTGTGTGTGCTGTCCTGGGTCCAGCACAGTGACAACTGCTACAGGCTTTGGAGCCCCAGCTCCTTTAGGGAAGAGGACAGAGCAGCCCTGTGTTTGCCAGGAGAGTTCTGCCCAGGTGGGGTGTTTGGATGCAGGGCAGAGCCTTAGGAGACTGCTCTGGCCACTTTGAGCTTCCTGCTGGAGAGGCTGCAGCAAACTCCTCAGCCCCTCCTGTGGCTCAGGAGCCCCCAGCAGCCACTGGCCCAGCATTTCATCCAGCTCCAGAGAGTGGCTGGCCCAGGCCCATCCTGGTCTCCTGCTGTCTGACCTTGGACAGGTGGTGCAATGACTGTACCTACCTGTGGGATTATTGTCAGAATATAACAGGATAGACCCTAGGCTGCCAGGCTAAAGCCGGGTGGTGTGTCTACTGCTGCCTCTGGTCAGAAGGGGCTGCTTACCCTGGGTTCCCCAGCTGTGCCTGTAGGAGCCACTGTAGAGCTCAGGACACACCTTTCTCTTTGAGGGAATACTTAAAATGAGAGTATAGGCTGTCCCTGAGTCACATGCATCCAACATAGGTGTGACTGGCATTTAGGAATGGGGGCTATTATAGGTAAAGGTACCTGTTTCAACTTAGATACAAATTCAACTTATGAATAAACCTATAGAACCTGTCTTGTTCATAGCTTGGGGACTTCTTGTATATACTTTCTTTATTTTTTTTTTTGAGACAGAGCCTCCAGCTGTCCCCCTGGGTAGAGTGCCGTGGCATTACAACTCACAGCAACCTCCAACTCCTGGGCTCAAGCGAGTCTCTTGCCTCCGCCTCCCAAGTAGCTGGGACCACAGGCGCCCGCCACAACGCCTGGCTATTTTTTGGTTGCAGCTGTCATTGTTGTTTAGCGGGTCCGGGCTGGGGATTCGAACCCGCCACCTTAGGTGTACGTGGCTGGCGCCTTAGCCGGTTGAGCTATAGGCGCCGAGCCCTTGTATATACTTTCCTACCACTTTTGCAGAAAACCTTTAAAATACAGGACATTAGGGGAAGAAAAATGTGGTGCTCCCCTGTGCGCCACCTGCAGACGGTGAAGTGTCCCCTCGAGGACACTTCTGGGAAGTGCCTCTCAGCATCCACCTCAGGCTGTGTGGTGCTAGCAGTTCCTGGCAAGGTCCCAGAGCAGCTGCCCATCGCCGCTGTCCCTCTGTCCCACTCGGCACTGCCCAGCGTAGGAGTGAACGCCGTGCAGACACCTTAACAGCAGCCACGTAGAAAGTCCTGGAGATGGATGGGGTGATGGCTGCACGCTGTGTGAGAGTACTTCATGCCACTGGGCTGTGCACTTGCAATTAAAATGATGAAATGTGTGTGATGTACCTTTTGCTGCAGTGGAAAAAAAAATGACACCAGCAGATACCATTACGGCGGGGGGGGGGCACCACTATCCATTTCTGGATTTGGGCTGAGCCTCCCCCCACCGTGTGCACTTTGCTGTAGAAGGGTCAGTTGTGGTCACTGTCATGAAGCCTGCACATGTCCATCCTTTGCGGCGAATGAACAGAAATCTTTGATGTTCTCCTGCCCTGAGCTGGTGACACTCTGAGCTGGTGACATGGGCCCTAATTTACTCTGCCCCTCCCTGCTGGTAGACCCTTGGGATTTTCAGATTTTCCTGGTTCAGACCACACTTGAGTTTCTGCCAGACTTCTCACCACTGCCTTAGAGTAAATTTTTGGAAGGACCTTGTGAGATCGAAGGGACCAGGCTTCTTCAGGGCTCTTGTCTGTGTTTCTTTGACTGCCCACCCTGCTGGTGGCTGGCTGTGTGCCCATATTCCTGGCCAACACTCCATAATCAGCCTTTTTAATCTGTGCCAACAGGAAGGATGAAGACAGGGTTCCTGTTACAGTTTGCGTTTCTTTGATAGGTGATGCGATTTAATTATTTTCCTTATTTATGTTCTTTCTGTCATGCTAATTCTGCTGGATTGTCTCCTTCAGGCCTCGCATTGACCCAAGTGGCTGGGCTTGCAGATGGGAAAACAGGTGAAGCAAACAGCCAGGCAGCCCTCCCAGCGAGGCCCAGGACCCACCAGCCTGGGCCTGCCCTGTGGATAGGAGGGGACAGTGGGCCAGTGTGGCCTAGGGGGAGATGCCCCAAGCTGGCGCTGCCTGGCAGGTCTGAGGAGGCACAGCTTCTAAAGGCCAGGAAGGGTGGCTGGTCTGACCGTCTGGACCAAACCCTGCACCTCCCTGAAACTCAATTTCCCCATCTATAGCACGAGGTAATGAGAGTTGGCCTTCCCAGTGGGGGTAGGTTTTATGACAGGCACAGCTGGTTAAGAGTCTGGTTTTCAGATGCAGAAGGACAAATCCTGTGATCAGAGTTGTGAGACCTGTAGATGCAGGTGCCTGGGAGAGGGGAATAGAGGCGGGGAGTTAGTGTTTCTGGGGACAGAATTTCAGTTTGGGAAGGTGGACATGTTCTGGAGCTGAGTAGGGTGATGGCCTTACAGCTTCAATGTGCTTATTGCCATTGGACTATGCACTTAAAAGTGGTGAAGAAAGGCTGGGCACAGAGGCTTATGCCTGTGGTCCCAGCACTCTAAGGGGCTGAGGCAGGAGGATCCCTTGAGCTCAGGAGTCTGAGGTTTCTGTGAGCTAGGGTGATGCCATGGTGCTCTAGCCTGGGGGACAGAGACTGTCTCCAAAAAATAAAAACAAAAAAAAACACCCAAACTATTGGAGATGATGAATTTTATGTCTAAACAACACCAAAATAACAGTCTAGTTTTGGGTTAAGGGTCGAGGTTTGAAATGCTGTGCTCTTTGGAGATAGCTCTGGGACATTGCATAGTGACTTAGTCTTTACATAAAAAGGGGGAATCTTCCTTGCCCTGTGGTGGGGAGGGAGGTTGGGGAGGATATACTAATTTGTTTGCAGAATGCAGCAGGGTCATGTTGGGCATATCTGTGCCCCTCCCTCCACCATCTGCAGGGGACAGGAAGGACCCAGGAGCCCTGAATCAGGCTCTGTCACCCCAAAGGCAGGTCCCTCACAGGCAGGTGCCCTGGTAGAATGATGGGGCAGAGGCCACCCTGTGCTCCTCTGGCCTGGCCAGTGCTGTGGGAATGTCCTGGGGTGATTGGGGCCGGGTGCAGAGATTTAAGGTGCCCCTTGGACATACCTGGTCCCAACTATCATGGGCTGCTTAGACCAGGCCACCTCAAGTTTGCAAGTGCCCCAGGGCAGCCCCCAGCATGACTGGCTACCTGCTAGGAATGGGGGCTGCTGGGATGTAGGGGCTTACCTTGCTGGGACCCGAGGGGGCCCCAGCTCTGCTCCTGTTCTCAGCGTGGCCATAAGCAAGTCCCCAGCCATCCCCAGCCTGCTTCATGAAAAGAGAGCCTGGAACCACTTTCAGCGAGGGGGGTGGGCTGTAGGAGGCATGCAACAGTGCCTCTGGGGCTCTGGCCAAGGTGAGTCCCACTGATGGCAGAAACAAACTTTGCTCCTTGCAAAGGCCTCCACTTGGCATTGATGCTTTCTTCCTGATGGGACTCTATCTCAAGGGGATGGTCACTCCCCTCTGTAGGTGGGCTCAGCCTCTGCAGAGATGCAGGGATCACTCTCTCCCATCACTCTCTCCCTGGGTCAAGGCCTTCAATGCCCCAGGCCCCTCCAGCCAGGTCCCCCATGTGGCTGCCCAGTACACCATTCTGGGAGGGCGGAGCATGTAGGGGTATGGGGTGAGGGCCAGGCAGGCCCTGGGATGTGGACATAGGAGTGGGCGCCTCCCTTTATGTCTTCCCTGATAGCTGGGGAGGCTGAGGCAGGGCAGCAGCCCGAGGGTGGGTGACATGGGCCCTCAGGGCTCTGTCTTCTGAAGGTAATCTCTACCATGTGTCCTGTGGTCTCCTGTCCTGCGCTGTGGGGCCAGATCCTGGGGCCTCAGGCCTCGGGACCTCAGTACACTGTCACCCTCGCTCCTCAGCATCATCAGCTGGTTTGTGCGATCCTTCAAGTACGTGTACGGCGTTCGCTTTGAGGTGAAGGGGCAGCAGAAGTTGGAGGTGGACCACCCCTGTGTCATCATTTCTAACCACCAGAGCATCCTAGACATGATGGGTAGGCCAGGGCCTGGAGTGTCTGGTGGGGGTGGGCACTGGTACAGGTGGGGACCCACGCCTCCGCCTCCCCGAGCTGGGTTCTAGGAACACAGAGCATGGCTGTGCTTCTGTCCCCCCACCCCCTTAGGGGCCAGTGGGAGGTGGGTTGCTGCCATGCCAGTGGCAGCCTGCGCAGAGCCCATTCCCTATCTCCTTGTGCTGGCACAGGCCTCATGGAGGTCCTCCCCAAGCGCTGCGTGCAGATTGCCAAGCAGGAGCTGCTTTTCCTGGGCCCTGTGGGCCTCATCATGTACCTTGGGGGCGTCCTGTTCATCAACCGGCAGCGCTCTAGCACCGCTGTGTCCGTGATGGCCGACGTGGGCCAGCGCATGGTCAAGGAAAACGTGAGTGCTGGGACCTGGGCTAGGGCCTGGGCCCAGGGGTGACTTTGTTTTGGAAGAAAAACAACCCCCTCCCCCAGCACTGATCTGGAGTCTGCAGATTTACACACAAAAGGGTTGCACCAGTGTTGGGCCCTAGGCTGTCAGTTGCTGGGGATGTTTGGGACCTGGGGTCGGGGGAGAGGGAAGGGAGTGTGACCTCCCTGGGGCCCTAGGGTCCCCAGGGAGCAGCCAACTCCACTGCCCCCTTCTCTTCCCAGCTCAAAGTGTGGATCTACCCCGAGGGCACGCGTAATGACAACGGGGACCTACTGCCTTTTAAGAAAGGCGCCTTCTACCTGGCCATCCAGGCCCAGGTAGGCCAGGGCCTTGCCCTCCTGAGGTGGGCAGGGGATGGGGAAGCCAGTGCGGATTGGCTGAAGGCAACTGCCCAGCCTGGCTGGGGGCTTCTGGCACTCAGGGGCTTTCCACTGAGTGGGGCAGGCTCTCTAGCAGCACCTGGTCCCCTGACCTGCCAAGTCCCTCCTTCCCCTACTCTGAAGCCTGGGGCCAACTGGCTGCACTTGGGCTCTAGCCCCCACTCTCTGACCTGCTTGAGGTTAGAGTGTATGAGGGGAGGACAGGAGGCTGCTGTGGTGGCCTGCTGGCCCTTGGGCTGCACTGTGTCTGAGGGTCCTGCTGCCCCCTCAGTTTCCCCACAGCTCCCACGAATAGGGGTCTGGACAAGCAGTGCTCTCCACATGGGGCAGGGCTGGGCCTGGGTGGAGGAAGCAGTGAGCTCCACCTCTGCACTTGGGACTTGTTCTCGGCATCCAGGGGTGCAGCTTGTTCTGAGGTGTCAGGGGATGATGCCAGGGAAGGTGGGGTGTGTCCATCCGTAGATCAAGGTCCTGGTGGGTGTCCAGTGCCAGCCCACCCTACTGCTGTGCTGGGAAAAGTTGTGCCAGGGGAAAGCCATGGCCTGGGGTTGGGCCTCAGGGTGGGGTGGGCTCTAGTACACCCTGGTGCCTGTGCAGGCTCCGGGGAGTCCTCATTCTGGAGGCTCCGGCCAGCTCCACCCAGCAACCATCCTCTGCTCTCTGGGGCCCTAGGATGCAGGGTGCAGAGCACTCCTGCTGAGCCTGGGGTTGATATCACCTCCCTAGGAGGGAGAAGGGTTAGGTTCGTAGGTGCTGAGGGAGGAGACGCAGGCAGAAGGCCTCTGCTAGCAGACAGGCTCCCCATCCCCTCCCCCTCACTCCCTGGGCCTGATGGTCTCAGCCTTCCAGCTGGTGCCCTAGAGGTTTCCTGACTGCCCTGTTTAATGATTAGCTTCAGGTGCCTGTCACCACTAGATCTGACCCTGCTGCGTGGCAGCAACACCAGTAGGCTTCACCCTCTCCCTGGGCCAGAGTACCTCCCAGCCCCTGGGGATGGGGGAGAGGACAGGAAGGGAACGCTGGGCAGCGAAGACCTTGGTGACGTCCCCTAGCTAAACTGGACACGATCCTGCCCTCCTCATAGCTAATTTAATGACCCATTATAGGGATAGATGTGAATCTGACAAACACATGCGCCAACTCAGGCAGGGTAGGCCGCCCAGGGCACGTGTACAGGTGTCCCAGGCCCGGGGACAGGACAGCTGCAGGACTGCTGGATCCAGCCCAGGTGGGAGAGGGCGGGTGGCCAGGCAGGGCCCGAGCTCGGCCTGGGGTGAGGCCCTGCTGCAGGCCTGGTCTCCTGTCCACAGGTGCCCATCATCCCTGTGGTGTACTCCTCCTTCTCCTCCTTCTACAACACCAGGACGAAGCTCTTCACCTCAGGTACCCCTCATGTGTGCACACCTAGGCACAGTTACAGGGTTCCTGGGCCCCTAACAGAGTAGTTCCCACGTCTGGGTGGCTGTTTGCAGGCATTTGGTGAATGAAAGAACAAACCAGTGTGGAGTCCCAGCAGTGAGCTGTCATCGCTTCATGTCATTCTTATCCCCTACCCCCGCAAGTGGCCCTGTGAGGTGGGCTGGGTGCCCAAGTTTACACTGATGGACCCAGGCTATGCACATGGCTCAGGGGACACAAGGCGGCCTCTCCCTGTGCTCAGGGCGGGTAATGAGCCCATGCATCTGGCTTCCCCTGCGGGGTAGATGGAACCATGCAGTCCAAGCCTGCCAAGTCCACCTGAACTGCCCAGAGAGCTTAGGGCCTCTGCCCCTTCTATCCTGACACCACACTCCAGACATGGTGCCCTGGCCTCTCATGAGAAGGTGGGGTCAAATGTTGAAGGATAGTGGGGAGGAGCCCAGCTTTTTCATCTAAGACCTTACATCCCCTAACCTCCATGGAGGATGGAGGGACACAGGTGGGGGCGGAGCAGTGAGGGGCCTAGTCAAAGGAGTGTTCTGGGGGAACAGGGTAGTGTGTTGGGTAGTGGTTATAGGGGGTATGGAGTTGTTACACCCATGGAGCTCATGCCAAGAGCTGCCCTCACTGTGTCAGTATTGCCTCTATTAAAAGGAGGGTGGAAGGCCAGCATCAGCTTTGGGGGGAAGGGGCAGCAAGACGCTTCCCCAGGCTGCTGACACCTGCTGCCCCCACCACAGGGACAGTCACTGTGCAAGTGCTGGATGCCATCCCCACCAGCGGTCTCACCAAGGATGACGTCCCCAAGCTTGTGGATACCTGCCACCAAGCCATGAGGAGCACCTTCTTCCACATATCCAAGATGCCCCAGGAGAATGGGGCAACAACAGAGCCTGGGGTCCAGCCAGCCCAGTAGCCTGGGCCATGGGGCATGGCAGGACCTGGGGGAGGGCAGGTGGGAGGAAAACAGCTGGCACATGGACAAGAGGGACCTCTGCTCAGGCTGCCAAATATCACTGTGTCCAGCTCCCCCCGGCTCCCCCGGCTTTCATTTAGGCCCTGGAAGCCCAAAGCCCCTTCTGTCACTGACCCCAGATCCAGGCCTTTGATTCCCCTCCAGGAGAGTCAGCCAGATCCTCCCTGGGCTCTGAGGGCAGAGACTTGCCCCCCGTGTGCCTCCAGGGTCTGGGATGATGCAAAACCAGGCCTGAGGCTGTGGCTTACAGGTGGGTTGAGTAGGGGCTCAAGACAGCCCAGGACCAGGCAGGTCGGCCCCAGTTTGGTGCCCCCTCATGCCAGCCCAGGTGCCTAGGGCCAGGCAGGGGCCAAGTCAGGCTTAAGATTCCAGGCTGTGGCCTGCATCAGGCCCTCAGGGAGAGGTAGGGGCTCAAGGGGCTGGGACTCCTAGTCATATGCACCCTGGATATGCACTTTCCAGGGAGCCGGAAAGTGGGATCTTTTGCTTCCGCCAGCCTCCAGGACACTGTGGAGTCAGTATTGCACTCACTTTTTTATAAAGGAATTCTTGGAAGTACCTGCAAGCTGTGGTCACTTGGGGTGGGCAGGGGCTGCCTTAGGCCTCTGTCTAGGGGTGTTTGTCTTCTAGGCTATCCCTCTCCGACTCCACCGTTAGGGTGAGCTACCCCCAGGGGCCCAGGTGCAAGCACCCCCCCACCCCTCCCACAGTGCTCCCACCTCCAAGGCGGACCCACCACCCCTCTGCAGTACAGTGGGCAGGGGCAGGCAGAGTGGCAGGAAGGTGGAAGAGGCTAAAGATTTGCCCGTTGGGCTTTACTTGTGGCTAACTTAGCACCAGGACCCACTGCCTCTCTGTGGCCTCTCAAACTCCACCTGCTCTGGCTGCCCTTGGAGATGGGGGACCCAGGTCCTGAGGTGTCCCTGGGCTCTGTCCTGCTCCCACTTGCCAGCCTGCACCTGGTAGTGGGGCTGGTTGGGATGGCCAGGAGGGTACTGTTCCCTGCACAGGATGGAGGGAGCTTCTCTCTTGGGCCCCCAATCTATTCACTGACACAGCAACTCAAGCCTCACTTTTATTCTGATAAAACCAGGGCAGAGGCCCCACCTGACCCCCACCCCTGCCTCCAGACTGCCCAGTGGCTGCCCAGTGACTGCCAGCAGTCCCTGGCTCTGTGCAGGGAGCCTTGTACCTTCTCTCTGCGACCCAGGACCCCAGGACACTCTGGGGTTGCCAGGGTGGATTTGCACAGAAGACCCTCTAGCCCCACCCTATACCCCAGTTGCCAGGAGGCCTCCTGAGTGAGGGTAGAGGAGAGGGCCCTTCCCAGCTTTCTTCTGTCACTGCCAGGGCAGGCAACCCCATCCAGCCTGGATCAGGAGACAGGCCTTGGCCAGGCCAGTCATGACCCCTCCTTGCAGGAGCCTAGGGTCAGATGGATGGGCTGCAGTCAGAGGTCACAGCTGGCAGCCTTCCAGCCCTCTGGGCCTATGCCCACCCTGCCCCACCAGGGACTCAAGCACTCACAGGACCCCAGCTGCTCCTCAAGAAAGGAGATCTGCTCGCTCAGAGAGTCAATGCGGCCCAGCTGCTGGAGAGAGTGCGCCAGGAGGCTTTCTGGATCTGGGAGCCCAAGTGCCAGTGCCTGCAAGGCCAGGCTGTGCAGTGGTGCCAGGAGCAATTGCAGCCTCTGGTAGAGTGCAGAAGGCATGTGGCTGTGGCCAGCAACACCCTCTCTGTTCAGGGAAAGTTTAACCACTGCTAGGAAGGGGCTTGGCTGTGGGGCTCTTGGTGGCCACTAGAGGGGCTGCCACATCTGAAGGCCCAGCCTGGGTGCCCCAGTAGGGGAACCAGGAAGGACAGAACGGAGCTTCTGAGGGGTTGCCAGGCCGCAGCCTGTGGGAAGATGGGCAAAAGCACTCTGTGTAGACAGAAGTGGAAACAGGGAGCCCTGGATCTAGGTTTAGGCTGTCCACGTGGTCTGGGGGAGGCCAGGCTTGGCTTCTGTCCTGGGGGTCCCAGTCAGTGTCCAGCTGCCCATGCCCAGTGTGGAGTCCAGGCCATGGCCCCCTGGGCCATCAGCAACAAGGAAACCTCCCTGGGGTCAAGGTCTCTATAGGTGATCCCCTGTAAATCTCACCAGCTACGTCCTAGGCACCATGGAAATTGGTGGGCCTCACCAAAGACCTGGCTGCCACAGGGCTGGCAAGGCTCTGCACCCCCACCTCACCTCCTCCAGTAGGTCCACCCTTGACTGCAGCCGCTGCACTTCCTCCTTCACTGCACTGTCCACTCCTGGGGGCAAAGCCAGACCCTGAGTCAGGGCAGCTGCCACCCTGCCCCATACCCTGGGGCTGGCCTCTGCTCTGGAGGGATTGGCCATGGCTGAGGCTCCAGCCATAAGGGTAGAGCCCAGAAGACTCAGCCTTGCTCCTGTGGTGGACCCCACTGTGCACCAGGAGCTGGCCTGGAGCTCTTGAGGCCCTGTCTCCCCCAGGACATTGTGCTGTGTGGCTCAGGGCAGACACAGCCCCCCCGCCTGTCCCCAAGTGCTGGGATCGCGGCTGTGCTGCAGGTGGTTCAGGCTGAGTTCTGAGCTGCGTGTGCTCCTGGTGTTGGGCTGTGGACAGCGCATTATTACTCACGGTACGAGTTTGAAGTGTCACAGCGCGTACCAAAAGTAATAATGTCCCGTCACCAGCGGAGGTGCGGTGTCTTCTAGGCTGTCGTTTGGGACACAGACAGGACCCGGGGTAGAGCCTTCCACTTTGTTGGCAAAGATGAAGCCCCTGGGCTGCTTTCTCCTGAACCCTTGAGGAACCCTACTGGGGAAGGAGCCCTACCTGCCCTCCACCCACATGAAGGCATGGCTCACCCCCTGCAGCCTTGTGCACTCCTACCCCCTACAGAGCCACAGGGTGCCACACACCTCTCTGCCCACTCCTCAAGCCAGGCACAGCAGCAAGGGGGGCGAGGTTACCTGTCAGGTTTGGGGCCTCCCTGGGGGGCCCTCCCTTGGGTAGGCAGAGCGTACCATCAGCAGCTGGGCTGTGCCCTTCCCAGCCCTGGCACCGGTAGCTGCCCTCCGTGTTGACACAGTGCCGGGGGCAGCTGTCCCCTCCAGTACTGCATTCGTCCACATCTGTAGAAAGCGGGTCAGATGCAGGAGGAGGGGGTCCCACCCACACTGAGCCTCCTGAAGCACACCTGTTAAAAGGCCACTGTTTGGCCAGCAGTGACCCCAGGATGTACAAGTGGGTGACCAGAAGACTTCCCAGGGCCTCCCCAGAGGGCAGAGGCAACCTCACCTGACTGGCAGGTGTCACCCTGCCATCCTGCAGGGCAGCGACAGCGGCCTGGCTGGACACAGCTCCCTCCATTCTGGCATGGTGGCTGGCATACTGCTGTGGGTGGGGGAGGCCAATGTTCTATTGAGGCGGGGGGGGGGGCAGCAGCCAGTAGGATGTGCTTTGCTCAAGGTTACTGAGTAAGGCAGGAGTGGACTGGAGGTCTGGGAGTATTTGCCCTCTCAGCTAAGGCTGGGTTCTACAGGGCTGCTGCCCTCACCTGCTCCGCAGGCCCCTGGGAGCCCCCTGGTCCTCTTCCAGCCGGGGCAGCAGGCATAGCGTGGCCTGGCAGGGGCCAGCACTGGACTGTGGCGGTAGGCGGTCCTGTAGATGGTTCTGTGGGGTGGGTAGGTAGGTAAGAGGGGCACCACACCCTTCCCATCTGCCGCCTCCTGCACTTGGAGCCATCTCTGAGCAAGCAAGGTCACCCCAATGTGTCCCCAGAAGTCCTCTCCCTGAAGGACAGTACCAGGGTCAGTAGACCAGCCATTTGCCCACTCAGGTGCTGAGCAGGACCTGGAGGGATGGTAGGAAGCCCCAGCCATGCCTGACAGGGAGCAGGGTAGTACCAGGGACTGCGAGAGACCCACTGCAACCCTCTGGCTGAGGAGCTAGCAGGTGGGCCTGCCTGGGCTACTCCAGAGTCAGCTGCTGCTTCTGGGCTCTGCAGGCTAAGGGCACTGAGGAGCTGGGCTCCTCTGAGGTCCTGAAATTCGGATTCCCCCAGCAGGGCAGGTGGGGCATGGGGAGCTCAGGAATCCAGGCTTGTACCTTCCCCCCTTCCCAAGTGTTTCTGGGCTGTGGGAGGAGATGGAATGTCCCACACCCAGGAACAAGGACACCACCCCAAGGCTGAGAACTAGTACCCCTCAAGAGAGCAGGATCGCACAACTCAGGGTCTCCATCTGTGCTGTTGGAAAGACAGGCAGTTTCTAGGGGGTCAGGCATCATCCCAGGTGACTAAGAACTTGGCAGTCAGTAATGCCAGGGGAGGGAAAGTTAGGCACCCTAAAAATGGAGGGGTGCAGGCAGGATGGGTGAGCCTTGAAACATGGGTATGCCCTTTGAGAGGATGTCAGGGTTCTGAAATGCAGGCCAGTGTTGGAGGTGATTATGTGACATCTCAGAACGCAGCCATGAAGACAGGTCAGGCTGGGACGTCCATTTTAGCAAGTCCTCTCACCACTCTGGCCTCAGTCTCCCATCTAGGGGCCCAGGGTTCACCACTACCAGGCAGTCTAATGTATGGCAGATGTGGCATCTTGGGAGATTGGCTCTGGGCAAGGTTGGCTATGGGGACACCCACCGGTAGGTGCTGCAGGCACGGTACCCATCACAGGTAGTGAGGAAGGGCTGGTACACACGCTGCACGAAGGACTCAGAGACAGGGCCCTGGGGAGCCCTAATAGCACACACCCTGCGGCTAGAGGGTGGGTGGCAGTCAGCCAGGGAGTCCCAGAGCCAGGACCCTCCCAGCCATGGAACCCAAGGGAGCTGAGGATATGAGGAAGGGGCCTGACTCTCAGCAGGAGCCCATGGAGAACCTCTCAAGTATTAGGGGCTGCCTTGGGGGGGGCTGAGGGATTCTGGCCCCACTCCACCCCCAGCACCCACATGCCCTTGCCCTGGCTCACCCTGGTCGGTAGACATGATCGGTGCCACCCACTGCTAGCACCAGAAGCCATACCAGAAGCAGCTCCCAGGAGCCCTGCATGGCCTATGTCTCTGGGTGGGACAGCGTTCTCCTCTGGGCAGCCTGGGGCACACAGCATGACCCTGTGAGACCCTCCAAAGGCCCCCCAACCCAGGCCTTCAGCTGTGCTTCCAGCTGCCTGATGCCCACCCAGCTTTGCCTTTCCTCAGGGGTCCTCATGCGTAGGGGAGCCCCCTTGGCAGTGCCAGCTCTCCTCACCCTCTGGCCCACCTCTTTGGCTAGGCTGGCCCCTCGCCAGCCACAAACAGCTGGGCCTGGGGGCCACAGAGAGATGACACTGTCCAGAGCCTTAGGAGCAGGACAGGAATCGTTGGGAACTTGCTGGGCTTGGTCTGGGACAACTAAGGGCACCAAAGGAAATGGCTCCCAAGAAGGTGGGCCAGGGGAACACCAGGACCAGTTTGGCGCCCTCCTTGTCACAGCAGGGCAGGGCTGAGTCTGCCCACCTCAGTCTGCAAACAGGGTGTTGGTGGAAAAAGCTAGAACCTAGCTGGCCAGGGCCCTCTGGACTTCAGTTCCTTCTTCCAAAGGCAGACCTACCCCACCAGTGGCTGTGGGGTGTGCACATTCTGAGACCACCAGAGGGGGTGGCATACATGAAGAGGGGGTCACTCCTAGACTGGCATTAGGTATGCAAATAGCCCAGAGCTCCCAGAGCAGTGGTTCCACAGGGTGCACATCTGGGGCAGGGGAGGTAATGAGGGAGTCCCCAAGGTGTCCTTGGAGCTGGTTTCCAACCCTCTGCAGGCTGTCTAGCTGGGGTCAGGGAGGCTGGTGAGGCTTCCTGGGAATAGGAGAGATCTCAACCCAGAATTAATGATCTGTGACAATGCTACAGGGACTGGGGAATGGGTTGGGTTCTGTCCTGTGTACAGTTAGAGGTCCAGAATCTCCACACTGTGTGCTGGGGGCCCCACACAAGGTTTCTCATTGGGGCTCCCCAAAGGGTCTGGCTCCTGACAGTGGGCTGCTCAGTCCTGCAGGGTCCTCAGCAGGAAAGGGCCAGGAGGCAGGTGGAGGGTAGCATGGGGAAAGTTGTCTGCTCCTCAAGGACTCAGTTTTCTCACTAGGGTCTCTGAAACCTCTCTGGTTCTGACAGTCTGTCCCACAAACAGTGACACCCTCTGCTACTGGCCAAGCCCCACCCCATGGGGGACGCCATTGCCTGCCTTGACAGTCACTCAGCTGGGCACCGCCACACTCTGCTACTGCATCACACTGTCTGGGGGAGGGTCTACTGCACCTCCTGTCCCCGATCTGGGCTGGGAGGGGAGGGAGGACAGGGACTGGTGAACAGGCATGGGCAGCTGAGGTGTTGGGACTTAGTTTGGAGGCAATGGAGCATCACAGCAGTTTGGGGGCAGGGGCTAAGCCTGGTAGTCAGGCCTGCTGGGGAAGATTAATTCTGGGAGAGTGGACCCTGGTGGGAGGACGCTGTCAGGGGGTGGTCTGAGCAAAACTGGAAATGGTAGGGATAAGCTGCACTGGGCAACAGGATCCAAGAAGGAAGAGGTGGATGGAGGGCTCAGGCGCCTGGGCAGGTAGAGTGTGCCAGAGTGCCACAGACCCTGTGCCCATCATCTCTCGCTGATGTCGCTGCCCTCCACCACAGCCATCCAAACCACCACCCATGACTGCTGAAAACTATCTGGACAAGGAACGGCGCTTGAAAAGAGAAGAGACTCAATTTTTCAAAGTCATGCTTTTCCCCAAGGCCAAAGGCAGCCCATGGCGCTGCCGCACGTGCTGAGCTCGCAAACCTCATTTCCCTCTGGTGTTACAGCGGCGGCTGGACAGGAGCCGGGCGTGAGTGGCGGCGTTGCCCGCAGGTTGAGAAACTGTAATGTCCCCATCCCCTCCAGCGTCACCGCGGCCCCTGCCCACACTTGCTTCCTCACAAACCGGCCCACAGCCCCACTCGGGGAGGCCGGTCCGCAGAAGGAGGCATCGACTGCTCCCACTAGGAGGGGTGCTATGGGCGTTAGGAATTACAGGGGAGGGGCGCAGGCGGGGCGACACTGAGGAACCGCCACTGCTGCCCCTCCCCGCCGCGCGGCCGGCTCCATGGGGGTGGGAGCGAAGGCGGGGCTTGACAGTCCCCAGGGAGGCCATCTGGACTGCGCTGCAGGGTCCGGAGCCCCGAGGCCCAGATCAGGTGAGGGCTGCGGCGCCCTCTGCCCCGGCCGCGCCGCCCGCCACCGGCAGGGGGAGCCGTTTCCCGAGGCCGCTGGCCCATTCTCCGGACCCGGCCGCCGCGCCAGAGCTAGGTACTGGGGTCCTGCGTCCAGGCCCGGCGCGGCCCAGCCGCGGCACCCCGGCCCGCTCTCCTCCCGGGTCCCCGGGATTATTCGGCGTCGCCCCGGCGGCCGCCTCCAGCTCTGCGACAGCAGGAAGCCATTCGCCGCCCGCTGGGGTTCAAAGGGTCCCTCCACCGCCCCCGTCCCCGCCTCCGTCCCTGGCGGCCGGAAGACCCCAACCCGGCGCCCCCTACGCCCCCAGCCCGGCGCCCGGCTGCCTCCGCACTCACCGCCGGATCCGGGGCGCGCACGCGCCGCCGCAGCCGCCGCCGCGCGAGCCCGCGCCGTGGGGGCCCCGAGCCCCGCCCCGGCCCGCCCCCGGCCCCGCCCCACCTGGCGGCCCCACAAGAGCCCCGCCCCCGCCTCGGGTGGGCTCACCACCCCGGCGAGAGAGGCCCAGGCCGGCCAGATCACGCCCGCCCCCATTGCGCAGATGGGGAAACTGAGGCCCCACAGCAGGCGGGTTCCTTCCTGGCTGGGCAGTGAGTCAGCTAGAACGCGGAGTTGACGCAGATCCGCCTCCGAGCTGCGATACCCCCAGCCGCCTCCGTGAATCCTCAGGCCCTCCACGAGTCCTCGCACCAGGGCTCCTGGCCACTGGGGACCTGAGCCAGGCAGCCAGGAGGAAGACGGCCACCTGGGGCAGTGGGGAGGGCCCCTTTGCTAGCTCTGAGCCCCCGGGGCTGAAAGCTAACTATGGGCAAATCCCCAGGCATGGAGGCTGAAGCTGACCTCTGTCTGCAGAAACGGAGCCAGCATCCTGAGTCCCCCAGGCCCCGAGACCCAGTATCCCTTCAGAACCATGCGACCGAGTCCATCTAGGACCCAGGTGTGAAACCAAGCTCCCTCTAACACAGTATGTTAGGTCGGTGGGGCCTGTCCCTGCTCACACCTGGCACTCCCCAGGACCCAGCACCCCCACCACATGGTCTTGGTCACTGCTCTGTTGAAGACAGAGCACTCCTGCTGGAATGGACAGGCCCCCAGGGCCTCACCTGGGCTGGTCACCTCTCCTATCCCATTTCAGAATGTGTAAGGTGAGGTAAAGCAGCCCTGGGAACTCTGTTACTGTTAGGTCATTTCCACACCGTGATTGGTGTATGAGGTACTGGGCCTGCCCCCAGCCCAAGCCTGAGCCCAGGGCCCTGTTCACTTCACCCATGTGCACATCTGTGTAAGATGTCCGTACCACCCAAGAGTACCCAGGCCTGCTGGTACTCACCTGTTGAGGGGGAACTCGTCATACCCTGGACACTGGTGACAGCTGGTCCACTGACTGGTGGGGGCCACCTGTGCCTCCTCTGTGCTGGGGGCTGCTGGTCAGAGACGGGAGTGCATTAGAGCCTTTGCAGGTCCCAGGCAACCTGACAAGAGCTGGGAAGGGAACTAGGACCCAACCTTTGATGCTGCTATGGGACCTCTGCCTGCATGGGCCTACAGACCTCTGTCCTGCCCCCTGAATCTGGTTATGTCCCAAGTGGAACTGGCCTCTGTTCTAGTCTGCAAATGGGGCTGTTTCCTCCAGCCCCAGGATCCCTGGAGATGGGAGTACTGCAGAGAGTAGAGCTGAAGATTCCCACACAGCCCAAGGGGACCAGGCCAGAGACCAGCTGCTTAGGCTGCCTTGGTACACAGGAGCTGAAGGACAGGAGGGGCCCGGTATCTGGAGAGGAGCCCCCAGAACAAGGCCTTCCCTTCCTAGTCCCTTTCCCAGATGAGGGGCCACTTGAAGTTCCTGGAAGCTATTGCAAAGATGCTTATAATTGGGAATGGGGCTTTCTAGCTATCCTGACCCCCTAAGCCCGAGCAAGGCAGCTTTCATTCAGTCCTGGGCAATAAAGAGTTAAGAATGGGGACTAGAGGACTCTGGGTGGGAGAGACCCTTCAGTCACTTGACCCTTCAACCTGCCTGGCCCTTCCCGCCTGAGTCCAGATAGAAGCTTTGGGCAGAAGGTCTGGTCCTCTCTGTCCTAACCTAGCTGAGACCCCACCTTCTGCTTTCTCACCTGAAAAATGGGTGTTCTCAGGTAGACTCCTTGGGAGTCACACGTGGATATATGAGACAGAAGGTGGGGCCACTGGGCCCCACAGTGGTTTTAGGGACTTTGAGGGCTTTGGGAGGGGGCTTCCACTATCTGGATAGATACGGAGAGGAGAATGAGTCTTCCCCAGGGCCCCAGGCAGGTCAGCAGAGTCACCCACCAGTCTGTCCCCAAGCCTAAGCCCTTGAGGCCAGTCCCACAGGAGATGGGGGCTCCTGGCTGGTGTCAGGGCTCCCTCGGTCCTGGGTACAGATCTGGCTGTGGGATGACCCCCCACGGCTGATTCCCTGGCCAGCCCCCTCCTGTATCCCCAAGCCCTTGGGATGGCAGGTCTCCACAGGGGAGGAGTGGGGGACACGGAGGCCCTCCTGCTTGGCCCAGCCAAGCTGAGCTTGGCTGCTAGCTGGGGCTGCTCTGGAGACGCAGGGCCAACCTGGTTCTGCTTCTCTTTCCAGGGGTGTTGGGACCTTGGGCAGCCAGGGGTTACCAGGCAGACTGGAACACCACCAGGCACTGCTTGGCCAAAGGGCCCGTATGGCTTCTCTGCTCAGTGGGAATGGCACCAGTAGGGAGGTCGGGAGCCCACTCCACAGCTGGGGCAGCCATCAGGAGCCCTGGGCACTCAGCCCACTCTGCCCACTCATTGCCCCTCCAAGGAAACCCCTGCCATACCTGATGCTGCCCCAGCCTGGGCTTGGCCATGGCCACCACAGCTGCTTCCTCAGGTCAGGGACAGATGCTGTCCCTTGCTGGCCCCTTGGGTCCACTGGCTACCCCGAGGCACCTCCAAAGGCCCACCCTACTGGCCTGTTGGCTGAGCCTCCCTCTCGGCCTTGAGGGGCAGCTGGCTTGGTGCAGGGAGGCTCCACCAGGGCAAGGAAGGGTGGCTTTTTATGCTCCGTCCTGTGTAAATCGGGATTGGGATGGGCCCTTCCCAGCCGGACTTCCTGTGTGTGTTCTCCGCTGATAACGGGGGTCTGTCAGTGAACAAACAGGAGGCTGAGGGGGGTGGGAGCCACCACAGATGTGGGGGGGCCTGGACATGCTGCTGGGAGACGGGAAAGCTGTCCCCAAGGACAGCCAGGGACTAGGCTTGGGCTCAGTTACAGCCAGGCTTGCGACCCTGGGGACAGTGTGAGACCTGAGGATGGGGAGCATAGGGCCTTCCCAGTGCAGAGGGGGCAGATCTATGGATCCACAAGCCACATTTGTGTGACTAGACAAAAGGGACCTTCTGCATCTTTGGGTACAAGATCTGGAGACCCCAGGCCACCCTGATGTGTGTAGTGCAGTGCGGGAGCCCCAAGGGGCTCTGTGCAAGGGAAGGACCTGCTGCCCTGGGGCCCTGGCCGGTGGTGGGTAGGGCATGGCAGAACTCAGCTGGCAGGGACCTGGGGAGGGCAAGATGGGCTGGGTGGTCTGAGAACAGTCTGTTCTGTGGGTCCCCGAGGCCCAGGGATGGCCTGGTGGTAAAAGGAAGGACAGACATCAGCTCAGAGACTGGCCTTTTCTAGAATGGTGACCCATCTGCCTGCCCTTGGAAAGAGTTGCCGAAGGGCCCGGAAGACCGTCAGCCTCACTTCACAGGGGTGTCTGGGGGGCTCTGTGCTTCCATCCCTTCACCCCACCATCAGGCTCCTCCCTTGGTCTCTAGCAGGTTGTGTGGTGAAGGATTCGGGAGACTTTAGGTTGCCCAAAGGGGTGGTCTGTCAGACTCCTGTGTCCCAGCCTCCAGGTCCAAAGCTCGGCCTCCCATTTAGGTGGCAGTGGGTGCATCAGGCCAAGTGGGCAGTGCTGGGATGGTGGGAAGTGGGAGGGACACAGCTGGCTTAGGACACTGAGTGAGTGGAGTTTCATCCAACCCTAGCTGTCCTTGGGTTCAAGCCCTGCTTGGGAGTCAGTCCCTCTCTGCCTGATGCCTGGACACCCTCATTTTCCTGGCCCTGAGCCTCTCAGTGTTCCCCACCTCTGTCCGCCCCCACCCAGCTGTATGACTGGGGATAAGGGGGGGCCAGTGGGAAATTCCCCACTGGACTGCTAGGAGCAGGACCAGCTCCCCTCCCACCGCATGGTCAAAGGAAGGGTTGCTGCAGGCAACTACTTAAGATGGTGCCCCTTCTCTCCTCCAGGCCTCAGTTTCCCTACCTATTCCATGGCTGGCATGATGGCACTCAACCTGTCTGAGTGGGAAGTGTCTGGGGGTCTCTTTCTGGAGGTGTCCCCTGTCCCCAGTCCTGAGGTTAGAGCTGAAAGACAGGCTGAGGCTCCCATCCTCCCATCTCTAGCCATCCATTGGATCTGGTCCTCATCCCCACTGGCCATGCTGAGGGCACCCCATGCCTCACTGGGCCCCTGATCCCTCACACAAGGGCTCAACCTGCCCACGAGGACTGGGCTGTCCCTCCCACATACTGGACCCAAGTTGGGCCTGGCTCCTGGGGGTGTGCCCTCTGCCCCTCTCCTCCCCAGACCTCATGCCCAGGGATCTGCTCTGGCACCTGGGTAGAAGAACCTGTGAATGTCATCGCTGGCAAGACCCAGCCCCTTGGTGTAAGGGGTAAACTGAGGCCCAGAGAGCAAAGGCACCTGGCCTAAGCAAGCAGATAGGTGGGGGAGCGGCAGGTACAGGAGCAGCCACCTGGCTCTCTTCTTTTTTTCTCTCAGTGAGTCAACTCCTCCTGTGTGTCCCCACGCCTGGAGCAGTATCTACCACCTCTGCCACAGGGTGGCCAAAGGTTGAGAATAGCCAATAGCCAAGCACATGAATGGGTTGATGGGTGGTACAGAGACCCTCCTGGTGAGTGGACAGGTAGGCTTACAGGCCTGGGGTGGGTTCAGAGTCTTGGGCTGTCAGCCTGGATCCTGGGTGCCTCGCCCAGCCTGCTGCTGACTTGTTCTATGCTGTGGCCCCTCTGACCGGCTCTGCCCTGACCTGGCTCCTTCCTAGGCCAAGTCCAGACCTTCCCCAAGGAAAAGAGGCCTTGGCTTAGCCTCCCAAAGCACCCACCTCACCCTGTCCCTGAAATCCCATTGCAGGGCCTCTGGGCCTCTGGCAGGTATAAGAGGTAGGCTGGGGTCTTGCCTTGTTGCCAGGTGGATCAAGGACAGGAGGGGTGGGGGTTGGCAGAGGACAGAGGCTGGTACTGTCTCACACCTCTTGGAGTCTGGAGGATACTGGGGCTCTCAGGGGTGGGGGTCTTCTGCTCCATGGGTCTGCCCTGGGTTTTGCTTTGTGTGGAGCTTGCCCTGAGCGCCAGGCCCAAGGGGATTCCATGAAGGGTAGGCTGAGTCCCACCCCACTCCATCCTTGAAGGTCCCCCTGGCCTGCAGCCTCTCTTCCCCCCTCTAATGGAGTGTGTGTTGAGATCATGAGCCACACACCTCCATAGGGTTCCTTTCTGGAAGGAATCTGTGGTCCCCCTAAAAGGCTTGTGCCCCCACCAAGGGCAGGCCAGGCCAGCACAGACAGAGGTGGAGACCCAGTGGGGTTGGTCAGCCACCTCCAGACCTTATAGCCTGTCCTGAGCTGGGCCCCCAAGACTCCTAGAGCCAGGAGCTGATTCAGGGACAATGTCAGGCCCCAGCTGGGGTCTGGAAGCCGGAGTTGTGGTCCCAGCTTTGTGCTCCTCACTGGGCTGGTTTTCCTGTCTGGTCAGTAGGGCTAGGATGTCACAGCTGCCTCCGCCCGACCTGTTAATGTTCTGAAGTTAGCTGTGAAGGGACGCAGATGCCTTACCTTCCTAGGTGGTGAGGTGGGGACAGGGTTGCCAGAGCCCCCGGGCCCTCCTCGGACCCCACCCCACGGTGCTTTTGGCCTCTGCGGCCCCAGGAGAGGACAGACTAAGCCCCAGTGGAAGCGGCACAGGCACTTTGGGTCGCTCAGACAGGGGGCACTGGGCACAGCCGTGTGAGTGGCTGCAGGAAGGAGGGACCAGCACAGAGCTGGAGAGATGGGGCTTCCTGTTTATCCCCCACTGGCCTGCCGGCGTGGGGGACAGGATGGGCCTTTCAGCCACACAGGGGCCCAGCTTTATGCCAGATGTGTCTGAACCTCCCCATCAGAGTTTGTGTTGGGCCCAGTGGGGGCTGTGAGGGAAGTGGTGGACGGGGGTGCCTCATGGCCAGGTGAGCCATCTGCTCCCACATTGGCCAGCCCCAAAGGGAGAGAGAGAGGTCTGAATCTGGACAGAGGGGCCTGGGGGTCTTCCGCTCTCCTCCTCCTCTCCCGCTCCCTGAGTTACGAATCCCTGTCTGCTTGAAGCCTCCTTGGTAAGAATACCTCCTGGAATCCCCTCTAAGCCAAGAACTTTTCCATTTTTAGATGAGGTGGGTAAGACTCACAGGTGGAGGCCATCTGCACAAGGTCAGCTGCTGGGACATAGAAGCTATGGATATGGAGCGGGCCTGAGACGGTACTTAGGAGCCCTGTGCCTTTCTCTGCCTTCCCAGGGACTGCCCCCTGCTGAGCCGCAGACCTGGGAGATGTCTGTGGCCTTCTCATGTGATTCCCTGGCATGTCCCCGTGGGCTCTGCATCTAGGACATGTCTGAAATTGTTCCCTCCCTACCACAGCCCCAGCCTGGCTCAAGCCACCACATTTCCTGCCCAGACAACACAACCACCCCTCCTCGGCCTGGTTGGGTGCCCTACTCTCACAGTTCATGCTCAGGGGGCTTCGAGTCACCCACTGCACTCAGGCCAAAGTCCAAACAACTTTCCCACATGGCCCAAACACCTCTCTGAGTACAAGCCCCATGGAGCAGCACCCTGCTGGGAACCTGGGACAGAACTGTCACAGAGCAGGTGCACAAAAGGTGCAGGCTCCCAGCCAGGTCGGGTACAGCCTCCATGCCCCAGGGCCTGGCTCTCCTGACTGCTGGCAGCTCCTCTGGCGAGACTCGACCAGGACCGGGGTTGAAGTGCACTCAGCAGCCTGAGCTCTTCTGGGTCTAGTTGGGCCTTACAGTGGTGCTGCTTTGAGCACCTTCCTTTGGTCGTGATTCTCCTGTCTCTTGGGTGTGTGGACCTAGGAGTAGCGCTGGGGGAGTCACTGGTCCTAGGAGAGGCAGGGAGCCAGGGACTGGCCAGCAGTTCTCTGGGTCGCCCCCACTGGCAGTGCAGAAACTTCCGGCCACACATGGGGAAGCACTTGCTCCTGTGTCTTTCATCTTGGCCATTCTGGTGGTTTTACAATGGCTTGCTGTCTTGTTATTTTGTTAATGTAGGGAGATAAAACCATATTTTCTGAGCAACAAAATTCCTTCTAGGGAAGAGATCATTCCACAGAGGAAAGGGCATAGGTCTGGGCTCAGGGGTGGGCCTCAGGAGCAGGGCAGGGTCTGTAAGCTGCAGGCACACTGGGTGACTAGGGGCCCTGAGGGAGTCTGGCTGGGAGAGAGAGAGAACAGGCTACTCTCTGGGGAGGGAGCCCAGGTCCTGCCTGGAAGCTCTTAAGAGGGCACGGTTGGTAGGGTGGGTTCCTACATGACAGAACCTGAGTCCCCACCCAGCTCCGCAGAGGGGCCTTGTCTCAGGGCCCAGATTCTAGGATCAGGCTGCCCTGGGCCGTGGAGGCTACCTCCTGCCCTGTTGTTTCCTGTGGGGGCTGAGGAAGGGCCTCTTGCTGGCTCTGAGGAGCTGCGGTCTGTCTGGCACGGAAGCCCCACTCAGTGCACTGCAATTTGCCAAGCCTGATGCACGGGCCATGTTAACATCAGGGGAAAAAACACTTTATCTCCTGGGAGGAAAGGGAAGTTCCTGAGAGCCCACATTGGCAGGTTAATGGAGGTGGCCAGCCCAGCCCCCATCTGGAGCCATCTTATCCCCTCCCACCCAGCCTTTGGGGAAGAAAAGTATAAGAGAAGCCACTTAGGCCTGTGGGGGCTGTGCTGACCTCAGGGGTCCCTCAACCAGCCCTGCAAGGTTGACCCATTTATTGAATAAGAAACTGAGGCCCAAGGGAATGGCTGCTGAAAGTCACAGAGCCTGCCACTGGTAGGGCCTTGGACTCGAATGCAGAACCATAGTGTGCCCAGCCTCTGGCTGGTGATGCCTGTTTGTCCAGCAGTCAATGGTGGCAGCGGGCTTCTGGGAGGGGTGTGGGAGGTCATCCTGGGGAGCTGAGTTCGCCACTGCTAGTCTGTCTCTCCTGTGGTCTTGTTTAAGGCTATAGGGAGGTCAAGAATGGTAGGTGCCCAGAAGGCCTCTCTTCTGCAGTTTCTCTGTGTGTCACACCAGGACGGGGAGAATCTTGGGGGTCCTGGGGAGGATCCAGGGGGGTTTCCACATTCCAAGTCATGGTGTGGCCCCTGGGCCAGGCAGGGAGCTGAGCAAGGCCTCCATAAGGCCTGGGTGGGACGTCACAGAGCCTGT
This sequence comes from Galago senegalensis, assembly GCA_963575145.1. NCBI lineage: Eukaryota > Metazoa > Chordata > Mammalia > Primates > Galagidae > Galago > Galago senegalensis. The sequence goes on from CAUYTI010117200.1 coordinate 47,786, forward strand.
GGGCAGGACGGTGCCCCTCTGCAGGTGGGGCACAGAGGGGCAGCCTGTGTCCCAGTTTTTCCCTGGGGGAGGGAGGGGCTGGAACTTCCACCAGATTCTCACAGGGGCCTGGCACCCCTAGTTCAGAGCCTCACGCAGGGGCCCGCTGAGGCTCCTCCTGCATCCACAGCCCACATCCCACAACTCCAAGGTTGCCTACTATTGTTATTATTTCTTAGTATCTCCAAAAAATGTAAAGAGAGAAAGGGGAAAAAAAAAAGAATTTGCCTAGCCTGGCCAGAAATCTCTGTTTCCTCTCAGCCAGGAAACAGGAAGTGAGTGTGCAGGGAGATTGGGAGCCAGCCCTGGAGAACAATAGGGCCCCCCACCCCCTGGGGAAGGGGAACTGCGTCAGGGGTCAGGGCAGGAAGCCTGGCCTCCCTACCAGGCGCAGAGGGGGCCCAAGGCATAAATTTAGTCATCTTCTTTTCCTGATGAAAGGCTGCAGTGCCCCACTGGTGAGGGGCAGGCCCACCTGTAGTCTGGGGCTCCAAGGGACCTTCAGGACCCTATGCGTGTGCCCTACCAACGCCAACAGGTGGCTGAGGCCCAGAAGTCTCAAGCCCCGTGTGGGGGCCTTTTGGTGCTGGAGTCCCAGAGTCATGGCTGAGCTCTGTCTGGGCCTCAGCTCTGTGAGGCCTCAAGACCTGGTAGGCCCCAGCATCCCTACCAAACGTTTTCAGTAACCCCAACATGAGTCTTATCCTAGGCAGGGGTGTATCCTAACCCTAATTCTACCCTAACCCACCTGACCCTGACCATAACCTAACCCTAACACCAGCACCCCCACTGTGTGTCCTAAGTAACTTCAGCAGGGGTCTTACCCCAGGCAGTGTGCCCTGATCCTTAACCCTATCCTAACCCCAACCCTCTGAGCCGCTTTCCCATTTCACCCCTGGGGTTGACCCTGGCCTTGGATGGGATGAAGTTTTTAGTGTAGCAGCTTCATTGAGGTGCAGTGGACAAACACACAAGCCACTCACTAAGAGTGTGCAATCCCTGGGCGTCAGGACAGGTGCAGAGCTGTGTAACCCCCTCCATAGTAGATTTTAGAACATTTTCATCACCTCAGAAGAAATCCCTTAGCCATCACTGTTCCCTCACCCTGATTATCACTGTTAGCCAACTCTGTTCCTCCCTGCCTGCTCACAACCACTAATCGGTGCCCTGTCTCTGTGGGTTGGCCTGGTCTGGATATTTCGTGTGAGTGGGCCACACTCATGGACGGCTGTGCCTGGCTCACCCCGTCATCACAGCAAGTGTCAGGCATCACTCCTTTCTGTGTGTGGACAGACCACAGTTTGTTTCTCTGTCCATCTGCTGAGGGACATCTGGATCGGGATTGTTTCTGTCAGGCACGTGTCTGGTGAGGACCACGGGTCCTGAGGTAGTTCCACGTGTAATGGGCTGAGGAGCTGCCAGCCAGCCTCGGCCTCTGCCTCCCTAAGGTCTGTGCTCTCATGCCTGCTGGCTAGCTCCAGGGAGGGCGGGAGGGGCTAGGAGAATGCTGTGAGCAGGAGGATGTGTGCCTCCCTCAGCAGACAAAGCCCCCATAAGGCTCTTAGGTGTTGTATGCCTATGGGCAGCCGAGACACTGAGGCATGGCATTTTCCTGAGGCCATGGAGTTTTCCTGAGGCCTCCAGCTGTGAGGGGCAGAGCGTGAGCCCACCCCAGCTGGGAAGTGGTGGTGGGGCTGGAGGCCCAGGCTACAGCCCTCTGCTCCTGGCTCCTGAGACACTGCCCCCAGCCAGGTGGACTTCTTCCCTGAAGAGCCTTCAGGGCCAGGACCTGGGTTGCAGGGTCTCCTGAATGCCTAGAGCTGGCCAGAGAAGGGAAGAGGCCCTCTCTGCAGACCACATCAGGTCAGATCTCTGTCTCCTCCTAGGGGCATGCTGGCTTCACCGACGGAGCCCCTAGGAGACGTGAGGGTGCCACCATCCCACCTGGAGTGCTCTCAGGACTGGAAGTCTCACTGCTCCATCTCAGTGCTGGGGAAGCATCTGTACCTGCTTTGGCCTTGACCATCCAGGACCAGGAAGGTGAGGGTCTTCCCCACCAGCATGGGGACAGTAGGCAGTGCTGGGGACATTGGACCTCTGGTCCGGTCTAGGGTACAGGATCTCCCTGGGGTCCAGGGAGCAGTTCAGTTCCTAGGTTCTCAAGTGGTCCCAGGCAGACCTCCATCTCCTCTGTCCTCTTGCTAGATGTTAGAGTATGCCAAGACCCTGTCCACTCCATCCATTTGCCAGTTGGGAGGGTGGGTCCCGCCACGACCCCCAAGGTGCCAGGAGGGAGCCCTGTCTCAGGATGGGCTTTGCTGTCAATCACATGGCAGTGGTGGACAAGCCAGTCAGGACCCAGGTCACCCTCAGGGCCCTTGTGGCCCACACTTGCCCATAACCCTCTCCCACTTCCCACCCCAGTTCTAGGGTTCAAGTGGCCAGAGTTAAGCTCCAGGCCTGGGTTTCTGCTCCCCATAGGCTCCTGTCAAGCCCCCTTAGCATCCTGTATCCTGCCCGTCACTACTTGCACCCCAGAGTGACTGTGTGGAGGTGGCCCTGCCCCCTCCCCGGGTCCTGGAGGGGCCTCCACACCAAGCAGAAACAGCCCTATGCTTAGAGTCTCAGTGTCGCTGCCACAGGCCACTGTCCTGACCCACGTGACCCTAGCTGGACTCAGCCAGGATGTCCCAAACCCACCCCAGCATGCCGCTTCCTCAGCCAACCTCTGCTCTGGACAATGGCCGGAAGCACCTCGCCCAGGCTGCAGCCCCACAGGCCCTGCGTGGCCAGGAGGGGGAGAGCTGCTCTGTATGAGAGGCTGGACTGTCTCTCTGTACTCCAAGGTAGCTACAACCAGGGAGGGCTGCTCACCCCTGTCCTAGCCAACAGCCTCTGCTGGGTTGCCGGGCAGAGCCTGGAGGGCTCAAGAATGGCCTATTATGGCTATGGTAGCAATAGTGACAATGACAAAGACCACTGTTAGTGGGTCAGCTCAGGAGGCCCCAGGGCACCCGCCCTGCACCTGTCAGCTCCCTACCATTTGGTTCACAGAAAGATATGACCTGTGGTAAGAAGCTGTGCCCAGGGGGCTGGGGATAACTTGTTTATATTTTATTTTATAATTCCAAAATAAAGATGGATATGTTTGTTTATTTGTGTTCGAACTAGGAATTATCGTTACCGAAAAACTGTGTTCTTTCCTACTTAGCTGCTAAGGAAGAACATGCGATGGGCGAGGCCTTCAGGTTTTTCATTATTTGACCAAAACTGGGGGGGGGGGGGCTTGTGCTCTGGAGCCACCTTTTCTCCAGCAAAGGGAGGTGTGGGACTATAGGGTACATGGACACGGCAGGTGTGTGAGCACGGGCCGGGTGTAGTTTCAGCCATGAAGACGCAGTTCACATACGTGCCACACACTCCTTCATACACCATGGGTGCAGAACTGGAGTTTAGTGCTACAGTGATGTGCTGATGAGCCTCGGGTTGACGGGGGAGCTGCTCTGTCTTCACCGCTCAGCACAGGTCTGGACTGCCGGCTGTCTGTAGCATTTGGGCCACCTGGTGTCCTTTGGTAGCATAACAAATACCAAAGAAAGTTGTTAGGGGGAAAAAAAAAAAACATTAAAGCTTTTCCATCTGCTTTGCCAGGCTGGTGTCCTGGTGACAATATGTGCTTATTTTAGACGAGCCAGTTGAATTTGGAGCAGAAGCGTAAAAGGGGAGCCCCTGGCCCCACCCTTGGAATTTATGGGGCTGCCTCGGGGAGCCCCTGGCCCCACCCTTGGAATTTATGGGGCTGCCTCATGTCTGGTCCTGTTCTGACAGCCTAGTGATGATCAACACACTGCAACACCCCACAACACCCCATGAGGGGGCCTTGGCATCACCCTGTTTACAGAGGCCGGAGGGTGAGAGGCCGAGGGGTCCACCAGGGCCGGTGCTGGCTTCTGCCTGGGCGACTGGGAAGGCAGCTCGTGCAGGGGTAGCCACAGCAAGAGGTGCGTGTTTATAGAGACCACTTTTCAGAGCAGATTTACAGTCACGGCAGAAGGAGCCGAGGCCCCACCCCTGTGCCCAGGCTCCCTGCCGCTGGCACCTCCTGGAGTGATCCATTTGTCATAGTCAGTGAGCCCACAGTGACAGTCCTGGTCACCCAGAGCCCCTGGCGTATGTTAGGGTGGCTCAGCTGCACATCCTGTGGGTTTAGACAAATGTGCAGGGACATGGCCGTGTACCCACCATGACAGGAGCACACAGTGGTTCCCCTGTTCCACTTCAAGTGGACGGTTTGATGCATTTGGGCAAATGAGTGCCTGGTGATATCCCTAGCTCATGGGCCCCCAGGAGCCCCTCACACCTGCCTGGCCCCAGGTGGCCCCTGAGTGGCCTCTGCTGCTCTCGAATGCCTCAGTGAGCCCCGTGTACAGACCGACCCCTTTGAGATGGTGTGTGTGTGTGTGTGTGGTTTGTCCCTCTTATTGCTGATGGGGGTCCACGTCTGAGTGGCCCACAGTTCACAGCAATGTGTTTTAAAAGAATGTCTCAGTCCTGGGGACAGTCCCCAGAGAAACTGAGAGTGGGGACTCGAGCAAACCCCATGTGCCCACAGCACCACTCATGAGGGCCAGGAAGCGGTAAGCCAGGCAATGAGGCCTTACTCAGCCATGAGGTGGACTGAGGCTCTGACACACGCCACAGCGCGTTGAATGTGCTGTGGGCAGTGAAAGGAGGCCAACTCAGGAGGCCGGGTCCTGCCTGATCCTCTTGCTGGGAAACATCTAGAACAGGCAAATTCAGACATAGAAAGTGGGTCCGTGTCAGTGAGGGCAGAGCAGGGGAGCATGGGGGCTATTTAATGGGTACAGAGCCTCGATTGGGGTGCTGAGGAAGTTTTGGACATAGCAGTGGCAATTATGGGATATTCTGAGTGCGGTGAATTCCACTGATGTACACGCAAGAGTGGTTGAAATGGGGTGGAAAACTGTATGGGGTTTCCTCAGAAATTACAACTGGAGCTGCCGGGTGATCTGGCAACCTGGGCTTAGATTTGAAGGAGGTGTCTGCAGTCATGTGTTTACCGCAGCATACTCAGTACAGCCAGGGCGTGAGGCAGGGGAACCGTGGTGTGTCTGTACAGGGCAACGCACTCACCTTAGAGACAAGTGGCCCTGCCATTCCCAACAACATGGGCGAACTGGAGATCCCTGCCTTAGGTGAAATAAGCCAGGCACAGACACACCGGTGCCACGTGGTTTCACTTACACATAGCGTGTGAAAGAGTCAAACTCAGAAGCGGAGAGCAGAGCAGTGGTCACCAGGGCCTGGGCTGGGGCAGCCGGGGTGAGTTGCTCAAAGGGTACAAGGGTCCAGTTAGGAGGAGTGAGCATGAGAGTTATGGTGCTATGTGGTAGTCAGTGACCGTATGCTATACTCCTGATGCCCGGGAGTTCTCACCACCAATGACAGGAGTATGTGAGGCAGGTCCCACTGGCCATTGCAAGGGCCACACTTATCCAGGCACACTGTGCACCACGACACACAATTTTTTTTTTCAAGACAGAGTCTAATTTGGTCACCCTCAGTAGAGTGCTATGGCATCATAGCTCACAGCAACCTCAAACTATTGGGCTCAAGGGATCCTCTTGCCTCAGCTTTCCAAGTAGCTAGGACTATAGGTGCCCACCACAACGCTTGGATTTTTTTTTTTTTTTGAGACAGAGTCTCACTATGTCGCCCTCAGTAGAGTGATGTGGCATCATAGCTCACAGCAACCTCCAACTCTTGGGCTTAAGTGATTCTCTTGCCTCAGCCTCCCAAGTAACTGGGACTATAGGTACCTGCCACAACACCTGGCTATTTTTTTTTTTTTTTTTTTGGTTGCAGCTGTCATTGTTTAGCAGGCCCGGGCTGGGCTCGAACCCGCCAGCTTCGGTGTATGTTGCTGACACCCTACTCACTGAGCTATGGATGCCGTCAGGCGCTTCTTTTAGTAACAGTTTTATTAATGTATAACATGTGCCATATAATTCACCCATTTAAAATATATAGTTCAATGGGTTTTGGTATATGTATTACATTATTAATTCTTTTAAATTAAAATATATAGAACATACATTTTGCCATTTTAACCCTTTTCCAGATAGAATTCTTAATAATTTTAGGACATTGCTAAGGAGATGTTCTGATATCTTCTATATTCAGGTGAAATAGAATGAGCTTGACTCAGGTTGCCCCAAGTTCAATTCTGACTCTATCTACTGCCCAGCTGTGTAATCTTCACCTGGCCTTTAAACTTTCCAGGCCTCGGAGCCTCCTTCCCTAGCGTGGGGGTCATAACAGGCACGTCACAGGCCTGTCCTGAGAAGCAGATACAATTGTGCACAGAAAGTGCATAGCCAGGGCCTGGTGTAGAGCAAGGGCTCTACAAGAGCAGGGCCTTGTAGAGCAAGCCCTGGTCACGACAGCCATCCGTGCCTGAGGTCGCCATGTCCACACTGCCCATCAGTTCAGAAACAGTCCTCACTGCGGGTTGATCAGAGACCACTGGGTCCTGAGAACAAAGAAAGTCTGTCCGCAAGGAAAGTGCTCCCCAATGTGCTTCTAATCGGCTCTGAAAATTGTATCTAAAGTGACTTAGATACTCTGAGGGGTTCGTTCCATCTGCTTAATTTTTAGATCAAACAGGAAGTGTGAGCCTGGTTCAGGAGAAACGTCTGTGGAGTGCGGGACCCTGGATGTCTCCTCAGCAGTCCCACTACCTGATGGCTTCCCTGTGATCAGGCAATGCAGGTTTTCTTTTTATATTTACATTGTTTTCTTTCCCCAGTGCATCAACTATTTTATTTTTTGAGACGGAGTCTCACTTTGTCACCCTTGGTAGAGTGCTGTGGTGTCATAGCTCACAGCAACCTCAAACTCCTGGGCTTAAGTGATTCTCTCACCTCAGCCTCCTGAGTAGCTGGGACTACAGGCGCCCTCCGAAACACCCAGCTATTTTTAGAGATGGGGCTTCTCTCTGGCTCAGGCTGATCTTGAACCTGTGAGCTCAGGCAATCCACCCACCTTGGCCTCCCACATGCTGGGATTACAGATGAGAGCCACCACGTCCAGCCTATTTTATTTTATTTTATTTTTTTAATTAATAAACATTGTTGCAGCCAGGTGTGGTGGCTCACACCTGTAATACCAGCACTTGGGAGACCAAAGTGTGTGGATTGCCTGATCTCATGAGTTTGAGACCAGCCTGAGCCACAGTGAAACCCTATCTCTAAAAACAGCCAGGCATTGGCTTGGCACCTGTAGCTCAGTGAATAGGGCGCCAGCCACATACACTGAGGCTGGCAGGTTCGAGCCCAGCCCAGGCCTGCTAAACAACAATGACAGCTGCAATCAAAAAAAAAAAAATAGGCTCAGCGCCTGTAGCTCAACCGGCTAAGGCGCCAGCCACATACACCTAAAAAGGTGGCGGGTTCGAATCCAGCCCGGACCCGCCAAGCAACAATGACGGCTGCAACCAAAAAATAGCCGGGCATTGTGGCAGGCACCTGTGGTCCCAGCTACTTGGGAGAAGGAGGCAGGAGACTCGCTTGAGCCCAGGAGTTGGAGGTTGCTGTGAGCTGTAATGCCACGGCACTCTACCCAGGGGGACAGCTTGAGGCTCTGTCTCAAAAAAAAAAAAAAAATAGCCAGG
>CAUYTI010117202.1:0-46646 GCA_963575145.1 Galago senegalensis
CCCCTGGGTAGAGTGCCATGGTATCACGCTCACAGCAACCTCCAACTCCTGGGCTCAATTGAGTCTCCTGCCTCAGCCTCCCAAGTAGCTGGGACTACAGGTGCCCGCCACAATGCCCAGCCATTTTTTGGTTGCAGCCATTGTTGTTGTTTGGCAGGCCCAGGCTGGATTCAAACCCCACCACCTTAGGTGTATGTGGCTGGCGCCTTAGCTGCTTGAGCCACAGGAGCCAAGCCACAAATCTTTACTTACCTTAAGGTCACAAAGACATTCTTAGCTTCCTTTCTTCTAGAAGCTTTACTTATAGTAGGATGGCTAAAAATAAAGGTTGACAACACCTACTGCAAGTAAGGATGTGGAACAAAGATATCTCATAAATTGCTATAGTGCAAAATGGTAAAAGTCTTTCAGAAAATTTCCTGGTAGATTCTTACAATGTTAAACATTCAACTACTCTGTAAACAAGCAATTCCACTCTAGGTATTTACCCAAGAGAAGGGAAAATGTACACAAACAGCTTATACAAACATATTTATAACCGCTGTAATAATAGCTGTATTCATAGTAGCTCGAAAATAGAATAATTCACCAACATCAGGTAGGAAATGAACAAATTGTGGTATACTCATGTAATGGTGAAGGTACTGATATATATATACAATAACAGAAAGGAATCACAAAAATATGCTGAGAGCAAAGACAGACACAAAATAGTACATGTTTTGTGATTCCATTTATATAAAGTTCAAAACAGGAAAAACTAATTAATATTAACAGAAATTAGAAGAGTGGTTGTCTCAAGGTAGGGAGAAAGGAGCCCAAGAAGGGGCACAAGGAAATTCACGAAGATGACGGAAATGCTTTATGGTCAACAGTGTGGCTTACGTTATTATAACGACGGTGTGGAGTAAGTTAGGATAATGTTAATAATACGTTATTTCATTATTGAATAGTAGATTTAAAATCTGTGCATTTTGGGTGGTGTGTGTGGTTCAGTGAGTAGGGTGTGGGCCCCATATACCAAGGGTGGCGGGTTCAAACCCGGCCCCAGCCAAACTGCAACAAAAAAATAGCCAGGTGTTGTGGCAGGCGCCTGTGGTCCCAGCTACTCAGGAGGCTGAGGCAAGAGAATCACCTAACCCCAAGAGCTGGAGGTTGTTGTGAGTTATGAGGCCACAGCACTCTACGAGGGTGACAAAGTGAGACTCTGTCTCTAAAAAAATAAAGTAAAATAAAATAAAATCTGCACATTTCACCACATAAAAATTATGCCTCAAAAATATACATCATATATTAGAGACATAAGCCTAAACACATCTTAAATGTACAGCAGCTAAGAAATATGTACACTTTGTGAAATTCAACTATTAAAAGTCACAATGCAAAATGGAAAAATGGAATGGAAAAATGTTAAAAGTAGGAGAAATACCACAGAGGTTTGCCTGTATTCCTTACATGCCTAGAAAGATCGGTCCTCATCTGTACATTTTTAGATATAAATGGAGAGTCAAAATTATTCACTGAAAGTTGTTTCACTCTGAATCACAACATCTTAACTCAGTTGGAATTCCTAAGGATGGGGCTGTGTTTTCCCCTATATTTGATCTGTTCTTCAGACACATGCCAAGAGTTAATTCTGTCTCTACCTTTAGGTGTAAACAAAAAATACAGTGTAACAGGATTTTATTTATATGTGTAAGGCAATAAGTTGCAAAACATTTTTTGTTAGCTATTAAATGTAACCCACTTCATTTCTCAAGAACAGGAGAAAATATGTCAGTTGGTCAGTAACCAAGATCTACTAAGCCTCTAACATAGCCCTAATAGTATAAAAGCAAATGCATAACTGTGGGTAAAGCATTAACAAAGTCTTTTGTCTTTAATGAATAAATGTGACCTTGGGTTAACTTTATAGCACTGTTTCCCTGGAGATCTGACAAGACAATATTGCTGAGAGTTAAAAAAAAAAAAAAAAAAAAAAAAAAGACAAGTTGCATCCGACAGGAAAGAAACTATATATGAACCATAATACCTAGTGGGAAAGCATAACTTTGGGTTCCCTGAATGTAATGACTCTCACAGCTGTGCAGGCTCCCTGCAGGGACTCTGGAATTGATGCCTCCAACACTGTTCTAAGAGATATAGGTTCCTATCTGACACACGAGGCTTTTAAGCCAAAATGGAACACATGTATCTGTCTCATCTCCTTGCACCTGAACTGTCAAGGTGAAAGTCAGAGATTTACCTCTTTATTGGTGTGTGACTTCTTCAAAAAGTCTCACCAGCAAAAGATACCTGATGCTGTCATTCTGACAAGCTGCATTTCCTACCTTATATCCCTCAAATTGAAACTGATGCCAAGTGTGCCCTAAGGAAGTCTTATGAGTTGAAACTTTTAGAGACTCCCTAGTAGGCATTCCAATAACTCAGTCCACAATACAAAATGCCTAACAGTAGTGAGTAAATGTCTTTTATGATTAATGGAAAATTCCCTGCTCTCAGAATCATGTTTATCTCTGTCACCACAGGTAATTTACTCTTCAATGCCACAGTATAGGCATAGGTGGCATCTGCTCTTCTATGATAGTAGGAATGTCACGAACATAAAGTAATACATGAAAAGCCTGTTATCTCCTTAGAAGAAAGTGAGAAAGAAAAGTAGCTCAGAGAATTCTATGTGAGGCAGCCAAGAGCTCAGTAAGTAAAGCAAACAGACAACCTTCAGAATGGAAGAAGATTTTTGCAGGTTATGCTTCCGACAAAAGTCTGATAACTAGAATCTACAGGGAACTCAAACTAATCAATAAGCAAAGAAAAAATAACCCCATTTCTATGTGGGCAAGAGACTTGAACAGAAACTTCTCTGATGAAGACAGGTGCATGGCCTACAAATACATGAAAAAATGCTCATCATCCTTAATCATCAGAGAAATGCAAATCAAAAGATCTAACTCCAGTAGGATCACCCCATATCACAAGATCTCACAACTACAGATGTTGGCGAGGATGCAGAAAAGGAAACACTTCTACACTGCTGGTAGAAATGCACGCTAATATGACCTTTTGCAAAGAAGTCTGAAGAACACTAAAGGAACTAATAGTAGACCTACCATTGAATCCTGCAATTCCTCTACTAAGAATATATCCAGATGATCAAAAATTATTTTACAACAAAGACATTTGCACCAGATTGTTCATTGCAGCTCAATTCATAATTACCAAGTCACGGAAGAAGCCCAAGTGCCCATCGACCCATGAATGGATTAACAAATTGTGGTATATGTACACCATGGAATACTGTGCAACCATAAAGAAAGATGGAGACTTCACATCTTTTCTGTTTACCTGGATGGAGCTGGAACATATTCTTCTCAGTAAAGTATCTCGAGAATGGGGAAAAAGTACCCAGTGTACTCAATGCTATTATGAAATCAACATATACTCATCTACACACTCATGAATGGCAGAACATAACTATAGTCCAGAAAGTAGAAGAGAAGAGGAGAGAGAGGGGAGGGGAGGGGGGACATGGGAAGAGGGAGGGTATTTGGGGGGACCTCACCTAATATGCATGATGCAATGGTACATTTCAAAACTATTAAGAAATGAGTATAATTCTGATGGCTGTGTTACTTAGTTCAAGGTAAGCATTTCACATTGTATGTCAAATCAGTACACTGAAACCCATAAATGCATCAATGTACAAAGTTATGATTTAACAAAAAATTAAAAAACAAAAATATATATTAAAAAAAAAAAGAAGTCTATGTGAGGAAGGCAAAACTTTTCAGGCCCAGAGAGAGAAGAGGATGAAAACTTCATCACACCCCCTGTACTCACACCCAGGGGGAATTGTTCAGAGGCATTTTTTGTTCCTTCTCTCTTTCCTTGTAGTTTCCAGACTAGCTGACAAATTATCTAAATGTTATCACAAGTCACACAATGTCACCCTCACCTATTATCTTTGTATTCCTGGAATCTGTAAAACAAAGAATAATTGTCTAGCCCATCAACATCTCCTATCATTTTAATAAACCAAAGTAAGAACTGCCCCTTCTTTTTCCCTTTAAAAATCCACAAGAAATCGCTGCTAATCAAAGCAAAATCAGGGCAACTTGAATCGTGTCTCCCAGGTTGCAGTCCTCAAATTTAGCCCAAACTCTCTATTTATATTAATTTTGGCTCAGTTTCTTTGTTTAAATCAGCATATCTGGAATAGTTGTCGGGATTCAGAACAACCTGCCCCCACCCTCAACGACCCACCATTCCCTCTTAGACTCAAACCCAATGTGTCCCTTCACCTCCAGAGGTTTCACTGGGTACAAATGGATGAGTCTTCCTGAATCTAAACCTCCTTTTTTCTTTTTAGTTGAGATATAGACATTTTTTTTGAGCTAGTTTTTCACATTTTCCTTTATTTTAATAGCAAGTACTTTGGTCTATGGGTGGGAAATTTGGGTAAGGATCTCTGCACTAGACTGCCATCTCTGCCTCTGCCTCATGACAGGATATTCAGGTCAAGGTCAGGCAAAAAATTCCACAGAGAACTTCTGCTGTCTTTGCCTCTGCCTCATGGCAACAGGTTTGGGTTATGGTATTGGCAGTCTAGCACCAGTGGTTTCACTTTTTTTGATATAAAATAACATGTTTAAAACTGCAGTTGCTTCCCACTGCTTGCAATTCAAACTTTTTTTTTGTGAACAATTTCTGCTAGTTTCAAACTGAAAGGAGCATGAGGACATGCTCTCACGCCCTGAAGTTAGGAGACCCTTGCTACCTCCAGAGTTGATCAGGGGCTCTAGGTAACTCGACTTGACAGAAGTTTGAGACACTTGTTCATAATATCAGCAGTCTCATGGGTCCTTCTTCTTGTAGGGACTTTCAACTCAGCCAAAGACGCCCATGAGGGTTAGTGACCTGGTACTCTGAGCACTTTGCCACCTAAGGGTGTTCAGAGATTTGAAGACACATAAAAAAGCACATCATGACCCACTGGGGACTTTTTGACGAGTGATGCTCACAAAGCAGCACATTCCAACTCAATGCACTGTCCCTGCCTTGCTCATTTGGGGGAAGGAATTTCTAAAATTACAGGAACATGCTCATCAAAACTGAGGTTTCCCTTAAGGGCAACCCTCTTTAGAAGCACCATCTGGGTTTCTGTATAATACCTATGGAACTCCATCTTCCAAATACCTGGGAATATGTGCTCATGTGATTTGAGATGACCCCAATGGGGGGTCTTTTGAAATTGCCAAACAAATTGCATGTCTAGTTTCTGTATGTCTGGCTAAAATCTGATAAGAAATCTTAAAGGTTAAAAAAATAAAGACCTCTATGGTCAGAAGTCAGCTTAATTATAAGCTGATATTCACAACATATATATTTACTTATTTTAAGGCCTTTTTGCTTTTTGGATCCTGTTTCTGGGTAAGTTTATCAGTCAACTGAAACCCCTTTTAAATTGTATATACTTGGTTCTTCTTTTCATTTCCTTTCTTGTTTTCGTGATTTTTGCTGAGAAAAATGTAAAACTCTATTGCCCTTTCAGAAATCTTAAAATCTCCCCCAAACTGGTTCTTTCAAGATTTGTTCTTCCATTTTCTTCCACTTCTGCTCCTCCTTCCTTTTTACTACATATAGAAATTCAGAGGACGCTTCTAGTAGCCCTGAGATCCCTTAAGAAACAGGAAAAGGTTCCACACACACCCCCTTTTGCTGCAGGGGAGTGGGGAGGCTTCTGTCCTCCTCGTGGAGTTGTAAGAGGCACTGGCAGGTGCCTCTCAGGTCTAAAGCTCTGTTCTTGAATTCCTGACCTCAAGCGATCCTCCCACCTCTGCTTCCCAGAGTGCTAGGATTATAGGCATGAGCCACCATGCCTAAAACTCTATTCTCTTTTGCACTGAGTTAATGAGCACCTCTGGCATTTGTAGTACCAAAGATTACTTTGTATTATGAGAAAGAAAATGACCTTTGTGAGTTCAACAGTTAGCAAGTCACTGGCAAGCGCCATGGTTTTGGAGGTGGCTGACAGTACTTACTACTACAGGGGTCTACTCATTGCTTTGTGTGATTAGATAAGGATGGTACAGTTTGAACACGTGGAAGTTACAGAAACACTTGTCACCAAGGAAGAAAACTGCCCAGGGAATGGGCAAACCACAGAGTGGGCTGATGGGCATCGGGTTGCCCACCAGTCTTGGGAAGTGTCTTTGTAGTGAGAAGGACTAAGGAAAGGTTGCATGGCCCCATCCCATGGTATTTCCCTGTTTGGGGGAAACTGGGATTTGGTATAAAGTCGGGGTCCTTCATTTTTAGAGATCTAGCTGCTCTGCCTTCCAGCTCTGCCTGCTTCTCACAAATCTATTTCAACATTAGTTCCTGAACACTGCAAATGCTCTGCCATTCCTGCCTGTTAAGGGGCTCCATTCCGATCACTATAGTCCAGTTAGAAAATAGAGACCAAATTAGAAAGCTGCCTATCTAAATGGAATTGTCCCTCTTATAAAACTCTGTGGCAAATTCCTGTGATTTTGTGTTACCTGGGTATCCATTTTTAATCTTGCTCTAACACAGTCAAACTCCTTCTGAAAAAATAAAAAATGAAAAACCTTAAACTCTTTCCCTCTGCTTTAAGATGTAAACTTGCTACCCTGTTCTAAAACTCACTAAAGGCTCTGGCTATGTGGGACAAACAAACTTCAACTTGTTCCATTTACTGAGGCATAGTTTAATCCAACAGTCCTTTTAAACTGACCTTTTAAACTAGTTCAGTTTTACCAGTCATAGCTAAAATGTAAAAGTCAAAGCTATCAGATCTGTCTTTGTGTCTTTCTGTGTTTTGACCTGTTCAATCTGTTAGCATATTGTCTACCTGGCACCTAACTGACTTATAAAGAAATGGGCTCTTGTAAAGTAAATAAGATCAAATGTGTTTCAATTCCTGTAACTTTAGTTATCTCTGGTAAATAAAAGTAGTTTTTAAATTGCTGGAAAAATAAAATGAAAATGTCTTCAAAATTGTCCATATTAATTTTAAGTTTAGATATTTTTACCTGAGTCTACTGGTCAGTCAAATTTATCCTGTCTTTGCTAGCTGTTTTGAGGGCACTAAACTGTTGCTTCTGTGGTATTTTTGATAGATGGTTAATTGTCTATGAGCTTATAATAAGTCTTGGGTTTTGAGCCTTTAGATTCTGGGGTCCAGATAGGCGGCCACACGGAGGCCTGAAGACGCGTGTTTGTCCACAGCACCTAAGCCAGCAGTTAGAGGTCAGGGCCAACCCCAGTGTGTCCTCCCTGCCCCTCTGTCTCTCCTGGCCATGCTGGGAAAAGCTGCATTCCCATTGTCTTCACAGTTCTATCCTCTGTCCTGGGCTCTGCATAAGGTAGGTTCTTCACTGACAATTATAGCTAATAAGAATTAAAATTATAATCTGGCACAACGGCTCATGCCTGTAATCCTAACACTCTGGGAGGCAGAGGCAAGTGGATTGCTTGAGCTCATAACTTCAGGGCCAGCATGAGCAATATTAAGACCCTGCCCCTACTAAAAATAGAAAAATTAGCTGGGCATTATAATGGGCACCTATAGTCCTAACTACTTAGAAGGCTAAGGCAGGAGGATACCTTGAACCCAAAGTTTGAGGTTAATGTGAGCTAAGCTGACACCACAGTACTCTAGCCTGGGGCAATAGAGTGAGACTCTGTCTCAAAGAAAAAGAAATAGTTAACATATAATAACAAACCAGAGTAAGAACTGACCTTTCTTTTTCCCTTTAAAAACCCACTTGGAACTTCTGCTAATCAGAGAATGTAGTAAAGGCAATTTAAATCTGTGTCTCTGAAAATGCACTCCACAAATTTGGCTCAAATAAACCCTCCACTTATAGTAATTTTGCCTCTTTCTTTAGGTAAATGAGACACTATAAATATCAAAAATATGGTATAGGCAGGGTTATGTGTATTTCCTCTGACATTTTGATAATCTTTCTTTGTTTTGCTTATAGATATAAAATTGTGCCAGTGAGTTTTAAAAAAAAAGATTTACATAAAGTGACAATTATTCTTTCTCCTCCACATCTGGTTAACTGCACCTAGCCATCATCTATCACAAATCAAAAACCAAGAAAGGGAACTGTCAAACACTGTCAGAGAACTTGGTAGCCATAGAGTAGATGGGAACAAAAATAGAAATCCCAAAATTATTCTAGAACACAGAGGAATAAAATAGGGATACTTAGACTTAAAGATACCTGCACAAACTTTAAATACATACAGCAAATTCAGAGTAGTTTCTTAACAGTTTTCGTGGGTATGTAATTTACTTGCTACATCTGCCAGAAATCAGTGCGCTACCCTGAGTCACCACCTTTTCTTGGTAGATAAACATTCTCTCTAGATACACTTTTGATGAGCCTAATATAAAAAGTAGTTTAGTGAACCTGATATTATATGACACACTTTTAAAGAAATAAGACTCATCCAGAGCACACGTTTGTCATGTGAACTTGAATTATCCAAAAAAGAGCTGAGAATCTGCGACTTGCCCAAGTTTAGATATAAGCACTGCATGCTCCTTTGGAAGCTGCCATTGCCATCTGCAGATCCTGAGCAGCTTTGCAAAGAAAATGCCTCAATGTATCCATGATTTGATACTTGCCTGGGATGACAAAGCTGCAGGGCTTTTTTTTTAAGACAAAAAAAAAAAAAACTTTATAGCTTTCCAGATGATGACACTGGAATATTTAACAATATGCTATTTAATTGATTTTTAAGCATATATGCAAAATTCACCAGGAGCCTGTAGCAGCATACTTAATTAAGCAGTCACAATCCGATTCAGGTATTCTCAACACAGTCAGTTCTATCTTCTAGGTATTTAAGAAAATCCTATGAGTGGACATGGAGAAGAAAGAGGCAAACTATCCATCCTGTTTCCATAACTCTACAATCTTTTACACCTATGAGTGTACCTCTGAATCAATACAAACTAAATAATATGGTTATACAACTGCCTGTATCAGTGCCATTTCTTCTGTGGTACCAGGCCAGAGCCTCCCTAAAAATCAAATCCATGTAGCCCACTGCAGAGATGATAAGATAAGACTACCTCTATGCATCTTGGCATGCCTAAAAGACCTGTTATAAAGCTAGTTCTACCAATTATACTAAATTTCAATGCTAGTAAGCACTTATTCTGTGATAACAGCGCGCTACATGTGTAATGATTTGTTGGTTCCCCTACTGTCAATTCTCGATGACATGCACAAACTGTATCTTATTATTCTTTTCACCTATAGGTTTTACATACAGCCTGGTATGTAGTAAATTTATTCAGTAAATAAATGAATGGAAAAATAGTTAAATATGTACCAATATGAGAGCAAATTAGTTGCAACAGCTACAGAATATACTGCTACCCTATCAGTTAGGATGCTTTTAGCTGCAGTCAACAAATAACAGATGAGTAGATCACAAATGTATGAAGTAAATTACCTCATTTAAAAAGTGATTCCAAGGGTGGTTCAGTGCTTCAATTCTATCATATGACTCAAGAGTCTACATGTCTTTCTCTTCTTCTAATCTCAGGATGCTACCCATGTCTGTCTTCATGATCACAAGATGGCTGCTGACACTCCAACATCGTATCAGCACAAAAATAAAAATTGCCCAAAGCAGAAAGGAAGTGAGAAAAAAAAATTATTTTTTTCTTTCTAGAAGTCCTTCATGCTACCATACTTTTGCTTACCTAGCACAGGTCAAATTTGCTTCACTTTTCCCTTTTAGACTGGTCACCAACAAAGACGACTAGAATTTCCATAAGATACAGAATAGCCCTCCATGGATAGAGAACAGAGATGCATCCTTCCTTTACTCCACCCAGCGAACAAAGTAGGAATCATATTTATGTGGAGGAGGAAGGAATGGCTGTAACCCACATATTTGCATGTCTAACTTACGGCATGATATACAGAAGATCCTGAAAAGTCAGCACACTCTCAAATCTTTCATTCATTCAACATGTATTTGTTGAGCACCTACCTTTCAACAGACACTGGTCTCTTCCAAACTTCATGGAATTTACATTACAAGGAGAGAAGACAGACAGTAAATATTAGTATAACAGATAATAAGATGTATGTATTATATATATATATGAAACTGAAAAGAGGTATTTAAAAAAGGAAGATCAGGGTAAGGTGGGAGCAGATGGAAATTTTAAATAAGGGGATCAGAAAAGACCTCCTAAAAAAAGTGACAATGACTTAAAGTAGAAAAGACCAAAGATTAACCCTCCCCCCTTACCTAAAAGGCAAATGACTGATTTGACTGATTCTAGATGAAAAAAGGTCAGATTATTATCTTTCCAGGAAAGTCTAATTAGTTAGATGGCCTCAAGATATCCAATGTTAAAGTGAAAGAATATGTCACTGGAAGAGCAAGAAAGTAAAAACTGTGTGTAAATGACTGTGTCGAGTAGCAATCCCTACCCTTCTGGGCACCAGGGACTGGTTTCATGGAAGGCAATTTTTTGACAACAGGGTGGGGAAGGGTCAAGGGGGACAACAGGAGCTCAAGTGGTGATGCTAGTGATGGGGAGCTGCTGTAAACACAGATGAAACTTGCTCCCTGCCTGCAGCTCACCTCCTGCTGGGTGGTCCAGTTCCTAACAGGCACCAGGAACTGGTTTCATGGAAGATAATTTTTTTTTTTTACCATTTTATGCAACCTTTATTATGAAAACCTACTTAAATAGATGAACTATTTTAGTGACTTTTCACTACTTTTAGAATTGAAGGCAGAGTCTTGTGTTAAGCTTGGAACCCCTGGGAACCCAAGAGGGTAGGAGGAACGTCCTGCCCCTGGAAACAGGCAGTGTGGGTGCCACTGGGAGGGGACTTGGGGCCTGCCTTATACCCTAGATCTGCCCTCCACCTGAAATGTGCGCCCCCAATGCTCCGGAGCTGCCTGAGATTCAGATACTGGGCCCTAGCTGCATAGAAAAGGTGTCTATTTCACACCGTGGAGCTGTAGCTGACTACATACCCGGAGATATGAAGTAAACGGGGGTCTTCCACTGCTGTGAGGCAGCAGCCTCGGCCTCCTTGCACATACTCAGGTCCAGCTGCTCCGTGAAGGAGAGCCTGGGGTACAGCCTTCATGAAAGACAATTTTTACACAGACCAAGGGTGGGAAGGGTGGGACAGGAGGCAGTCTCAGGTGGTGGTGCTGTGCAGACAGTTCCTTAACAGGACACAGACCAATAGTGATCTGCTGCCGGAGGGTTGGGGACCACAGGTGTTATCATATATCCAGAAAATTTTCTAGTTGCATTTCCAGGTACATAAGATAGAAGAAGCTCACTAACATTGAAGAAATCACATTCCTAAAGAATCTATCAACCTAAGAATCCAACCAAGTGACCCTATTGGCCTGAAACTTAACTATAAAATATGTGTATGTAGCCCTCCAAAGGGGATAAATTTCTAAAATCCTTTTCAGATGAGATCAAGAAGAATAATACAGTTTTTCCCCTGAAAATAAGACCTACCCAAAAAATAAGCCCTAGCAGGATTTCTATGCATTTGTTAAATATAAGCCCTACCCTGATAATAAATAAGACTTAGTGATGGGCATAGCCATGCCAAGCATTTCAGTGCAGAGAGAAAGACATCCTCTGAAAATAAGCCCTAGTGTGTCTTCTTGAGAAAAAATAAATATAAGATGGTGTCTTATTTTCAGGGAAACACAGTAGACAAAGAAGTTCCTTCCAGAAGGAGAAACAGGATCCAATCAGGAAGTTCCTCCTCTGCCGGGACACAGGTCTTTGAAATTTCATCAGTGGTTTGGACCATGGACTGCCATGTTTCTTCTGCTTCCCTTTTCTGAATAAAAGTTTTAATTACACTTATCCTGTTCCTGTTCCCACCATTTATTCTGGTGATGGGAAGGGGTGACAAATAGAGGAAGGTATCTTAGCTTCAGTTTATAGGTCACAGGACAACTAAGAGCTACACCTGGGTGTGAGTGAGAAGACTGACCATCACCCAGGGATCATGGTTGTTGAGCGGGACACAGCAACTGAATGGAACTTTGAGTTGTCTCTCTTGGGAAAGAAACTGATGGAGAGAGGATCAGTGTGAGAAGGGCACACACAAAAACCTGGCAGCCAGAAGTGCAGGTTGTGGGAGTGATAGCCAGCCATCTATCAAAAATCATCCACTAGGCACATAATTAGGCTACATTGCCATGTCTTTCTTGCAGACTGATGTAAACACTTGACTAAATTCTCAGCAATGAAATGACAGTAGGTCCTACCTTTTCAGGACTGGGGCCTTTAAGAGAGGGATGCCTCCTCCATATTATCCCTCTTTCCATTGTCTGAAATCTGAATACAATCTTGGGCTCACCCCTGACGACATGGTCCTAGGAGTTGGAGAAACCAAATGAAAGAAACCAGGGTCCTTGAATCACCATGTGGAGGAGAATTACTACCAATCTGGAGTACCGGCTCTGAATTATTACATGAGGGAGAAATAATCTTCTTGTTCACCAAGTCACTGATTTTTTTTATTTTTTATTTTATTTTATTATTATTATTTTTTTTTTTTTTGCAGTTTTTGGCTGGGGCCGGGTTTGAACCCACCACCTGCGGTATATGGGGCTGGCACTCTACTTCTTTGAGCCACAGGCATGGCCCAAGTCACTGATTTTCTAAGACAGTGTTTATAACAACTTCTAACACAGAAAGTTAGCTACTGCAGAAATTACCTTCTATAAAGAAATTCTCTTCTTTCAAAATAGCTAAAATGTTTCCAGTTTTGAATCGACATTTTCCAGTAATTTTGAAAAGAAAAAAAAACATGGTGGACCCTCTCATTTTCTATGGACTATAAATAATGGATTATTAATACACTTAACATGTAAGATTCAACAGAATAATGGGGAAAAAGCAGAAAAAAATGTTATTTACTGATGTCATAGGTAAGACAACTAAGACATCTTCACAGTGCTATATAGCAATTGAAATGCAAAATATTTCACTGTCTATTAAAAACTCCATTCCAAATGCAACTGCTTAATGCTTTTTTCTTATACTAGGTGGTAAATTTTTTAAGAGGAGAGGTTCTGTTTAGCTCTCAACTTTTAAAATAATATCTGGCACAGTAGCTCATATATAATATGCATGTAATAAATATTTGTTGGATGAATAAAAATGATTGAATAAAAGTATTTAAATTTTAATTAGCTTTAATTTTTGAGGAAAAGTAATATATTTAATAGAAATTCAAAATGCAGGCTCAGCGCCTGTGGCTCAAGTGGCTAAGGCGCCAGCCACATACACCTAAGGTGGCGGGTTCAAATCCACCCTGGGCCCGCCAAACAACAATGATGGCTGCAACCAAAAAAAATAGCCAGGCGTTGTGCCTAAGTTCCTGGGTGCCTATGGTCCCAGCAACTTGGGAGGTAAAGGCAGGAGACTTGAGCCCAGGAGTTGGAGGTTGCTATGAGCTATGCCATGGCACTCTACCCAAGGGGACAGCTTGAGGCTCTGTCTCAAAAAAAAAAAAAAAGAAATTCAAAATGCAAAAAAAGCCCCAAAATGGTTGCATTCTTTCTCATATCTTTTTTTTCTTTTTTTGGAGCCAGTCTCACTATGTCACCCTCAATAGAGTGCTGTGGCGTCACAGCTCATAGCAAACTCAGATTCTTGGGCTCAAGTGATTCTCTTGCCTCAGCCTCCCAAGTAGCTGGGACTACAGGTACCCACCACAATGCCCAGCTATTTTTTTTTTTTTTTTTGGTTGCAGTTGTCATTATTTAGCTGGTCTGGGCCAGATTCAGAACCATCAGCCTTGGTGTATGTGGCTGGCGTCATAACCACTATGCTACAGGTGCCAAGCCATTTCTCATGTACCTTTAATGCTATCATCTCCCATCAAGAAACTTTCCTGAATCACAACAAAATTTTAAATTTTAGATCTAACACAATGGGCACGCAGTTAACTCAGAAATATGTCCAGACTTTAATTTTAAGCTGAAGTATTCCACACCCAGACATCTGATATTTATATACTGAAATATAAAAATAAACTTCCTGTAAAATATTATGAAACAGATTTTTCAAACTTCAGACATCAATTCTAAACTTTCCTTTTATCACCTTGATTTTAACAGCAGGATTTTAACAGTGGGATTTGGCTCACAGTGGAAAAAAAAAATCAATAGCTTGATAGTTAACTACCAATCTTCTCCCAGAAATGCCAACACAGAATTTATCCACAACCTGGAAATAGGTTTGGTTTGTTCTGCTTGCAGAACAAGACAATGGATCAGCAGACAGCTTACCCGTAATGTCAGCATTACTACAACTATAGGATATAAATCTCTTTAATGCAAATATCTGTATCCCAAACTTTCGAAGGGATGCTTGTCTAAGCTTAAGAGGAGCTGCAATTTTAAGAGCAATATTTTCTTTAGTGTTAAAGATGCCAACAGAGAAACACTAGACTCCTTGTGTAGAATCTTGCAAGGATGAAACTTTTAGAAAACTGAAACAAGCCTGCCACACTGTTCAATTTCAGTGGAAATAAAAAAAAATTAAGACAAATTTTTAAAGTATCTTATAATAAATTTTTCAATTTGGTAACAGAGACATTGCTTTCTTCCTTATTAAAAATGAGAAATAGACTCGGCACCCATAGCTCAGTGGTTAGGGTGCTGGCCACATACACTGCGACTGGCAGGTTCAAACCAGCCTTGGGGTAGGACAACTATAACATAAAAATAGCCAGGTATTGTGGTGGGCACCTGTAGTCCCAGCTACTCGGGAGACTAAGATAAGAGAATTGCTTAAGCCCAAGAGTTTGAGGTTGCTGCAAGTTGTGACACCACAGCGCTCTACTGAGGGCAACATAATTCTCAAAAAAAAGAGAGAGAGAGAGAGAGAAATGGCTTAAATTTGTATTTTAACCTCAAATTCTTTAAGTCAGCATTGAATCTAAGATTGAAAATTTGATCTTCAGTGTTTATTAACCAATTTTAATTTTAATGTGATTCATTCACTCCTACATTCATTCAAGAAATATTCTTTGAACATTACAGTAGAGATTGTTTAGTGTGTATTCCAATATCCACGCTCCCTCTTTTTAGAAGCCCTCATTTTTAGCTGGCCACGTGGACACCTACAATAAAGATGTGATCCTTGAGTTTCCCTTTGAGCTAGGCCCTTAGTACCTCAATGGTGGTTTTTTAATGTTTACTATAAAGTAAATCCTCTGTTAGGTCGAACTCCAAGAGACTTTAACTGGTCCAAATACAGAGGTGATAACATAAGGAACGAGGCCTACTATACAGGTGGTGCCTGTCAGGTCTAAGGAGGTGGTCACTATAGAGACGTGGGCAACTAAGGAGATTCTGTTGTGTTTCAGACCAACTCCTTTCCTCTGGTAACAACTATTTTCCTTTGGGGATTCTTCCATATCATAATACCAAATTTTAATCCCCACACCTCCATTCCCAAGCCAACTTCAGTTATTTGGGGATGGAGGAGAGGTGGAAATGTGATACAGCCTGGTCAATTTACCAGCCATTGTAACTGATTCACATCTAAGCATAGGAATTAAAGTTGACCATTCATAATAGCAGTGTGTTAATCAGCTATCACTGCACTGCAAGTTGGGCCCTGGTCTGCTTCATGTCTCTCATCCTTCTTGGACCAGGAAATACCTGGGTGAACTTCTTGTGATATGTGACAGGGGCAAAGAAGCCAAACCAAGTCACACGAGCAGTTAAGGGCTCTGCTCGTTGCCATGTTCACTAACGTCTTATTGGGATGGGGTGCCCACTATAGCGAACTGTAAGGTCACGTGACAGACACAGGAGCTAAAGAAGTGGGAATAATAATGCCATCAATTACGCACACATCTTCATTCTCCAGTAATATGTGGGTCATGGTACCAGAAGGCTTTGAGCTTAGCGCTGTATGTGCCAATCTTCCTGGCTAAATGGGAAAAGCACATCCCCAATAGGAGAGGATAACCTCACACATAAAGAGAAACAACGAGGTGAGAGATACAGGATGGATACACTGAGACACTGAATCCCGTACTTTAAAAATGAGGCCATGTTAGAAAAAGATACCAAAAGTGGTAGTGGCATGAGCAAAAGTATGGGAATTCAGGAAAGTAGAAAGATTAGAGAAACTTTTATAGTAGATATTCACTTGAATTGGATTTTAAATGATGACCAAGAATAATTTTTACCATCACTGATGCAAAAGTAACTTTCAGAAAACAAAATTATGTGATCTCTCTAATAGACATTATGGGTTTATTTACCTAGTCTCTTTTCCTTGCTATTATAGAGGCTGAAAACAGTAAATACTCACTTTCCCCAAACCATTACATTAAGAGATGGATAATAGTTCTGGCGATCACATACTATATAGAAGCAGAAATCTGCCAGGTTTTCTCAGAAAAGCTTTTATTTCCTGGTAAAAATGAAAGACGCAACTCCCCCTTCCCCTTCTCCCCACATTTTCCATCCCTGTCTTCCTCTCTGGAAGAAAATATGCTGTCTCTCAAGAGATGTACTCTTGAGATGAAATCCAGGTGAGTTGCAGAGGGAGTAGTCTTGACAACAAAGACAACTACTAGCAATTGGTTCCACTGATTTTGTTCTGTGAAACCAATAAACCTACTTCTGATGCATACACTGTTGATCAGGTTTTCTTTTACTTGAATCTGAAAGTGTCTTTAAGTGATGTAAGCCTAAAGTCAAAGTAATACCTATTTCAGATAAAGAACTAATTATACAACTAGTCTTTGTATATCACCTTATAGTCTGTAACACGTTTTTACACCTTTCACTAAGTTACTAGACTAGAAAGAATTGTAAAGATAAAATTCTTGACTATTCAAGGACATAAATGAGGTTTTGCCAAGTAAGATACTAAATTAGAAAGCCCATTCTAGCTGTCTAAATTCTTTTCTTTATTTTTATTTTTTTTTAACTCCAAATGTCTGAGGTAGGAAAACAAGGCTGCCTGCTCATGGCAATCCTGACAATGGTCCTCAGGGGCTGATGTTGGCCTCCATACTTCACGAAGGAAACTGGACCCTCCACTTAACTGTCTAAATTCTAAATACAGTCATGTGTCACTAACAATAGGCACAGTTCTGACAAATGGGTCATTAGATTTTGTCACTGTGTGAACATCATAGAATGTACCTACACAAACTTAAATAGTGTAGACTACAGTATACCTTGGTTATATGGTATAGCCTATTGCTCATAGGCTACAAGCCTATACAGCATGTTACCATATTGTTGGCAACTGTAACACAGTGGTAAAATATTTGTGATTCTTAAACATATCCAAGCATAGAAAAGGTACAGTAAAAAATATGATAGAAAAGATTTTTTTTTTAGTGGTACAGCTTTCTAGGGCACTTACCATGGGCAAAGCTTGCAGGACTGGAAGCTGCTCTAAGTGATTCAGTGAGTGGTGAACCAATGTGAAGGCCTAGAACATACTATATGCTACTGTACATTTCAACACTGTACACTAAATTTATACATTTTTAAATTAAACTTAGCTTACCATAATTTTTTAATTTATAAACTTTTGTAAAGTTTTTAACTTTTTGACTGTTACAGTAGCACTTAGCTTAAAATACAAAAACATTGTACACACGTACAAAAATATTTTACCTTTGTAAATCTTTATGCAACAAGCTTTTTGCTATTTTTAAAAATTATTCTTTTTAACTTTTTAATTTTTTTTAAACTGAGACACAAGGACCCACTTTGACCTAGGCATACTCAGGGTCAAGGTCATCAACACCACTATCTTCCACCTCCACATCCTGTCCCACGGGAAGGTCTTCCGGGGGCAATAAGACACATGGAGTTGTCATCATCTGTGATAACAATACCTTCTTCTGGAATATTTCCTGAAGGACCCGCCTGAGGCTGTTTTATAGTTAACTTTTTCTTTTTATGAGTAAAAAGAGTACACTGTAAAATAACAATAAAAACTACAGTATTGTAAATACATAAACCAATAACATAGTCATTTATTATTATTATCAAGTACTATAAATTGTCCATGATTGTATATACTGTACTTTTATAGGACAGGTAACAGGGTAGGTTTGTTTATATCAGCATCAGCACAGACACATGAGTAATGCATTGCACCACATCGTCACCAAGCAATAGGAACTTTTTCAGTTTCTTCATAAACTTACGTGACCTCTGTTATATATGCAGTGCATCATTAATCAAACCACTGTTATGCAACACATGACTGTGGATTTATGTACCACTGTCATAGGTGTTAAAATAGATCATAAAACTGACAAAACGGGCTCTTCGTATAATGAGATACCAAGTACAATGCAGGACCTAAATAAGGTCACGCCAGGCAAGGGTTAAGACCAGCTAAATATCACTGGTCTTAAAATAAGCAATATTAAAAAAAAAAAAAAATAAGCAATATTGAAATAATTACAGCTCACCAACAACCAGACACTAACTAACCCACCTCTAAGTTCTACAAGCCATAGTTATCTTTGATCAGACAAGAGACTGATTTTCGTAACTTTTTCCTGATCCTGACAAGAGACCACCAGGCAAGGACTGGTTGTGGCCATTTTACAGAGGATGTGCACTAAGTGTGTCTGTGTCCCTGCTTTACCTTTTTGATACATAAGGCCTAATACTAATACATTTAAATGCTAAGTCTCGCAGTACACGGTGGCTAACACCTGTAATCCTAGCACTCTGGGAGGCTGAGGCGAGGAGACTGCTTGAGTCCAGGAGCTGACCAGCCTGAGCAAGAGCGAGAGTCAGTAACTACTAAAAACAGAATAATTTGCCAGGGTAATGTGAAAGACACCTGTAGCCCCAGCTACTCAGGAGGCTAAGGCAAGAGAGTCACTTGAGCCCAAACAAGAGTTTGAAGTTGCTGTGAGCTATGAGGATACCACGGTACTCTACCCAGGGCAAGAAAGTGACATTCTGTCTCAAAAATAAATAAGTAAATGTTACGTCTCCACCTCAAAGTGAACATGAGATATGTGTAACATGCATGTTGACTGACTGCACATGAGAACATGTGCTCCTTCATGAATATTCATAGCTCCTTTTATAACCTGTTGAATATGTATACCTAACCAACCATTCCGCATAAATTCCTGTCTCACTCTTCCCACCTTGAAAGAGGCTGCTTTTGGTGTCTGCTGAAGGATACAGTTTCTAGCCTGTCATGATGTTCAGCCCACAAGTTGTAACCCTTTATGAGAAATAAAGTTTTCCCCTCCAAATTAACTCCTATCTTTTTAGTCAATGTAAACAAGGCACAAAGCAAAGGGATATCATCTGCATTTGTTTTAAAATAGATTGTGAAAAATAGACTGAAAAAAGTAGATAAAAAGCCCACCAAAGTAATAATAAAGGATCCCAGCGAGGATTGGAGTGAGGAGTACCAAAATAGACTGTAGTAAGTTAAAAACAGATCCACTAATCCTCAGAACAATCCAAAAATAAATGAATAAATATGCATATACAATACTGCTATTTGGAATATGTAAAATATAGCTAATGAAGGAGAACAATGAGGAGACAAAATACTAAGGAAAAAATGTGAAAAAAAACAACTAACCTAAAGGAGGCACGAAAAGAGGTGAAAAGAATAAGAACATATAAGATTAATAAAAAACAAGAAGGTAGACATAAATCCGACCACATCAGTAATAACACTAAATATAAATGGACTGTACATCACCCAACTGGGGTGTTGGTTACACAAGTGAATACATTGGTCAAAACTCATTGAACTATGCTTTTACAGTGGGAACATTTATTTCTGTAAATTATGCCTTGATTAAAAACAAATAAAAAAGAGGAGGAGGAGAATTTTAAAGAGAGCAAGATAAACAGTGTTACATGCCTCAGATAGGCAGATCATTGATAATTGAAAAGAATTTGTTTCAATACCCCCAAAAAAGTTGTTAGTGATTTTAGAAAGCTGTTACTGAATCACATTAAAAGAGTCACTTTTTAAAAGTTGGTTAGAGTCCATCTTTTTAGTTATATTCACCCAGGAGAAATTCAAATAAAAAAAGCATAGACTTTTCTATTTCAATTAATGCATCTCAAACTTTAATGTGCATAGGAATCACGGGAGGGGGGGCGGATTATTAAACTGCAGCTATTGATTTGGAAAATCTTGTGTGGGACCAAAGAACCTGTATTTCTAACAAGATACCAGGTTGTATCAGGGTTGCTGGTTCATCTTCTATACTTTTTTTTTTTTTGAGACAGAGCCTCAAGCTGTAGCCCTGGGTAGAGAACTGTAGCATCACAGCTAACAGCAACCTCCAACTCCTGGACTCAAGCGATTCTCCTGCTTCTGCCTCCCAAGTAGCTGGAACTACCGGCGCCTGCCACAACGCCCATTTTTTGGTTGCAGCTGTCATTGTTGTTTGGCGGCCCAGGCTGGATTCGAACCCGCCAGCTCAGGTGTATGTGGCTGGTGCCTTAGTGGCTTGAGCCACAGGCGCCGAGCCTCATCTTCTGTACTTTAAGAGTACAGATCATTTTTGAGGCATTGATGGCTTATAGTAAGTACCAATTTGGTCCAGAAGTTCTTAAGATCTATGAAATACATTCCTATCATCGGTTCAAGAATATTCACACGTAGATTGACAACCCAGCCCCTTTTCTATTTGTGAATGTAACCTAAACAGGTGCTTATTGATGCTGTGTAAAGTAACAGTGATGTTCTGTCAGCAGCGCAGGGTTCGAGTCCCAGCCTCTCTAACCAACTGTGATAACCTGGGTAACTCGGAGGCTGCAAAGTGAAAGAACAGTTTCACTTCCTCTTCTCTATCGTGAAGATAGAAAATGTAAGTGCACGAGTTTAACCTTAATTAAAAAAAAAAAAAAGTCAAGGGTAGACTTTGAGAAAGGGGCAGAACCTAAAAATACCAGGTAAGGAGGGGAGATTATCCCCGTGGGCGTGCAAGGAATGTACCATATTGTGGGGGATGGGCGCCCTATTTTACCAAAATCTGTGGGGGAAAAAAAAGCTTCTGCGTTTAAAATTACGCCTGTATCATGACACGTGAAATATAAACTTTTTCTTCGTCAGATACCTCCACAGAAACCTAACTAAAAGTTCAGTGACAGTATTTTGCTTCAGTCTCCCGGTCTCAAAGTCCTCCCCACGCGTCTCTGTCCCTTTCTCCCATCCACCCGTCACTTTCCAGCCCCCGCCCCGCTGCGGCCCCCGCCTCGGGGCAGTAGTTTGCACTACGCTGAAGGGGGAGGTGGTAATGGACTCATCTATCTACGCACCTCGAGGAGGGGAGTCTGAAGAGCCACATTTCAGGGAATGGTAAGAAACTTCCGCCAAGAGACAGGAGCGCACAGGCAAACAAGTTACGGGTACTCAACCATTGCAGGAGGGCAGGAGTGAGGCACGCAGCTGCCGTCCGTGCGCGCAGCTTTGCCCTTGGCCGCGCCACGGTCCCCACAAGCTTCTCGGGATGGCGCCGGCAGGAGAGGGCGGGGCCGGGCGCGCGGCGGCCGCCTCTGCTGCAGCCGCCTCTGCTGCGGCCGGAAACAATAGTGGAGGAGCCGGAGCCGAGAGGATCGGCGGTGGCGGCCAGCGGAGCTGGAAGGTAAAGACCCCGCACCCCTGCTCCCGCCCTCCCTGCGTCCCGGCCCTCAGCCCTTGGCCCTGTCGTCCCGCCTCCTTCGAGCCCCGAGCCCCACGGCCCCTCGCGCTACTGCGCGCCGGGCGCCCCGACGGAAGGACGGACCCGGGTCCGCGACAGCCTGAGGGGCGGGCACACGCCCCCCAACGCCGGAGGCTGGGCCGGGACCTGCTCCCCGAGGCACTGAGGCTGGGCAGACTGGCTGTGGGGTCCTTTGGACGCTTTCTCCCTGTGTGGAAGGAAGCCCGGGTGATGGGTCGCGGCACTCCCGCCCGCCGCGCTCTGGGACCCCCGGGTCCCCGCGCCCCGGCTTCCCCCCTTGGGCCGCGCCTGACCTGGGTAGTGGAGCAGCCGTTCGGTCTTCCGCGTAGGTGCACCGGACGCGGCCAGGACGCTTTCCTCGGGTGTTCGCGTTCCACGTGCATTTTCCTGCCGCGGTCCTCGGATAGGGAGCCTCGCAACTCCGAGTTAGCGAAATGCATCAGAGGTTCCCACGATGAAGTTAGCAAAGCAGTGTCCCGGACAGGTCGCCTTTCCTGCTTTTAACAACACTGTATGGGTTGTCAGAACCTGGCAACTGAAAGGGCCTTGCTGCTAAGTCAGGCTCTCGGTGCCTGGTTTCTCGAGGTCGGGAGACCGAGGAGGAAGACTAGAATACCAGCGAACCTTTTTCCCTCAGATTTCCTTAACCAAATGAAATAAGGAGCCAAAAAGACGCTTACAGTGTCACCTATGGCCAGGCGTTAAGTTTTACTAGCACAATTAAAGTGTAATATTGAAGTGCAAGTATGGCGATGCTTGTTTGATGAGAGAAACTGAACGATATCCTTGTTTCCTAGAAGTTCCCCAAATTGTCTGCCTTTAGAGGCAAATTCTTGAAATTGTGTAACTTTCCTGTTCTGTTTCTTAATAGGGGCACTATGAATGAAGAGGAGCAGTTTGTAAACATTGATTTGAATGATGACAACATTTGCAGTGTTTGTAAACTGGGAACAGACAAAGAAACACTCTCCTTCTGCCACATTTGTTTTGAGCTAAATATTGAGGGTAAGGACACGGTATAGTTTTGATTCTATGATGTGACATGTGCATTACTGCTTTCATATCTTGAATGGTTGGAAATCATTCTAAGTGTAAAGTGTAGAGATCTCAAAGGTAAGGATTTCTGAAAATAGAGCTGCGGTTAACAGTTGGGAATTGAAGAGAAATCTTTTGTTTTTAAACACCCACAGTAAGCTCCATTTTTTGCTGCTATGGGTTGAAGTGTGAGTATTGGGTAGTACACATGTTTTCTGGTTGGAAAGTTCATTAGGTTGTCAGATTTTAACAGACATAGATGTTTTTTATATTAAGAAGTAACATAAGTTACAATTAGTGACCACACTTAATTTTTTTCCTTTGGGCCTGTCATGCAAATTCTTAAATGAGGTGAGCGTGAACTCTTTTCCCACTGGTGCTGTCTTATCCAGAAAAATGTTTTAATATTTTTAGATAATCTTTCAGTAATGACACACACCATTAGTAATTTTTTAAACATTAAAACATTTTTAAAATGTCTTAATAGTATTTCTAAGATAGATAAAGAAAAGTTCCCCAAATATATATTTTTAGTGTTATTGAAAGTACTTGTTTGGGATGATGGTGTACGGTTAATATATCTATGGATATCAGTAGTTTACTTCAGAGGAACATAGGATATTTTTTAAATCTTAATGTTGTCATTTTAAGCTATTTTTTAAAAGATATTTCAGTCACACGCAACCCCTTAATATTCTTGTAAAAGAAATGCCTGTAATTTGAATTTTAAGTTGTAGCTCAGACTCTCGGAAAGAGTTAATTAGATCTTTAGATTTTGGACAGTTGCAAAACAGTATTTCCTTTTTCCTGATTATACATTTGAAAATCTTTATGATCTTTATTTTTGTTTGCTAAGTAGGGGTTATGAAGTGTTCTTAATAGTTTAAAAGATACATTGGGATTATATACCTTGAAACTGAAACTACTCTTAGGACGTGTTATTCATTAATTATTGTAGTCACCAAGAAGGATGTGATAAAAGATCGTTGATTTCGTATGGGTTATATAGAAAACCTATGACTTTGTCTTTAGTAAACTTTGTAATAATAACTAGAGGTTGACTTAGCTAGGCAAAGTGGTTGGCATGTATTGTCCCAGTCACTCAGGAGGCTGAAGTGGGAGGATCCCTTCAGCTCAGAAGTTTGAGTCCAGTGGGAACAACATAGACATTCATCTTTAAGAAAATAAAATAAAAAGGATGACTTAAAAATATGATTTCTCTGTAGTATTTAAATTACCATGCCCTTAATTGGGCAAGAATGAAAAATATAATTTTATATTCTTTGGAAATATAGTAGAATTGACCCTGTATATTCAGACTTTGTAGAATTTTCATTTATTCAGTTCAGATTTTATATTTTACACTTAAGGAAACCATGCTCCAAATAGGTGGACTGAACAGGTTGCTGTAGTGATGATGGAAAGCTGTTGCTATGTGCCAAGTGCTGCGCTAAGCACCTTATGTAGATTATCTTATTTATTTCAAAATAGCTCTGGGATGACTGCTGTCATTATCCATTTTAAATGTGGTGGAAGTGAACCTTAGAGACCTAAGAAATGCACATTCACGTCACACAGCTAATAATTGACAGTCCTGCACTTTAAAGCCTGGAATCTAGTTCTAGTATACATCATGTGTCTTCTTAATTCCATTTATCTATTGTCAATAGTTAATTTATAGGGTTGGTGTTAAAAACCTTTCTCCTGAATCCTCATTGGATATTTTTGCTAGTCAGTCAGCCAGTTTTCCCTAAACAATGCTTCCTTCTAAATCATCATTAGTAGAATTCATGTGATAGAATTTGTCCATAGAAACTTAAATTTTTGTGTTTTTCTAGCCTGTAACAATATGCCTTTTAACTGGTTCTTAGTCATCATACACAAAATGTATAAAATATTTCTCAGATACCATCTTTATTCATGTTTTAGCACTGATAATATCTTAATATGTAAGCATGACATAAGTCTGTTGTTTTGCAGTAGTAGTTGTCTTCAATATAAAGGATAACTCCTATTTTGAATTAGAACAGTTTCATTTAATACTCTGTGTATACTCATGTTTTTATATATTAAAATGTCAGTTTAACATTTGTGAGAAAAATTAATTAAATAATTTCTCTTTTGATCTAGTGTCAGCTCTCAGATCTCATGAATATAGGTTTTCACTTTTACAACAGTGACAAGCTAGTACATTTTAACCATTTCAATATCATCAAATTGTTATAGAAAAGAAGAGGGAGGTGAATATCCTGAATTACACAGAATTTTACTTTTTATATCAGTATACATCTTTAAAAATCAGTGGAGAAAAACAAGATATATTCTTTGTCTATATCAGTAAACTTTTAAAAGTGTTTTTGAAGTTTTCTTTCCTCTACCAAGTTCCCAGCATAATACTAGTCAATAGACAAAAATATGGGTAAACTTTTTGAAAATGACATTTTAACTTGACTAATTTGGTATCACTTCTTTCTTTTTAGTAGTATAGTAATAATGCTGTTGCCGAGTTTCTTACCTTATTGCTAAATTTGCTCTAAAACACTCTTTTCTCTGAGAAGAGGCTTAGTAAAATAAAGGTAAGTTATTTTGAAGAATAACAAGAATTAGGCTAGTTCTGAGTCTACACATTTGTAGTTAACAAAAATAATATTTTTTACTTTTTGGATTGTTACCCTCGTCAAGTCAACACTGTTCTCCTAATCAACTGGCCTCTTGTTTAAAAGCTGTGTGTATGCATATGTTTATCAAAGGAAGAAAGAGGGATAACAAAGACAGTCTAATCTTGGACTAATTTTGTATTCTGGGCATGGCTCTAACTTGGCTTTTTCTGTGACTCTACAATAATGAAAAGAGGTCCAAAAGTTTTATTTAAGTGTAAACCATGGGTGGTATACTTTAAGGACTAAGAAATGCATTTTAAGGGTTCAAATATTTCTAAATGTTCACAAGGTCGATTTTTTTTTGTCCCTATAATTCATCATTAGGATAACTTGTCTACTTCTTCGGTTAAGAGCCAGGTGCATAACTTCACTAATACTTATGGCCTATCCTTAACCTTAAGCCACTATAAACTTTTTCACACATGATGATGAAACATTCTAATGTGCATCATAGTTCACTGTGCTGAAATCTCTGAAACTATTCAATGACAGATCCCTGCCATTCTTAAGCTGTAGAGGTGGAGATGAAGGCAGCCCATGCCACGCTGGTTAGGAGCCAGTAGTGAAGCTCAGCTGTAACATTACAAAATCAGAAGTAAAACTGAAGGGGGGAGGGATCCAAGACTTTAATATTGTTACTCTATACCATTAGTTTTCATTCTGTGCCAAAATACTGTGCAAATAATTCTTAAAGCATTTCTACCTTCCTCTAATAATTGGCTTGCTTTCTTTTATATAAAGAAAAATATTTTTTGTAAGACTGAGCCAATGTCTCATAGACACGTCGTGCATCCTAAATCTAAAATACAAAATGCTCCAAAATGCAAAGCACCAGCATGATGTTTCAAGGAAATGTTCATTAGAGCATTTTGGATTTTTGAATTCATGATGCTCAACCGGTAAATATAATACAAATATTCCAAAATGTGAAATTTGAAACACTTTTTGGTCCCAGTCATTTCAGTTCTGGGATTTTCAGCCTGTACCAAGTTTTCAGTTGGAAAACCTTCCCAGTTGATGAGTAAGCATACATCTTGCTGCTCTCCATAGTCCATCTTGGACTTCTTCCTCCCTTAATTTGTTCTTCTCAGGAACCTTTCTAGATCCAGACCCACAGTCAACTCCTTCCTAATCTCTTCAGCAAGAAAAATGTCTCAGCAGTTTTTCTTGGTTAAGCAACAAGTGAACCCAGTGACTACTTTTAATCATATTATTCTTTGATTCTCCATGTTTGATGGTGCACTGTAAGTAGTTAGGAACCAGTTTAAATCTCTATATTAAATCCTTGGTTTAGTTTGGGAGTTGGAAGGGGTTATTTACTGCTCTAGGTTTGTCGGTCTTCCTGTATGTCCTACTTCTGACATACAGGCATCTTTCCACTTAAGTGGATGGTCCCACCACATGTCATGGAGAAGCTGTAAGCAGCTGACTCAATCTGACATTAACCTCTTTCTCTTGTTTCCCATCTCATAATGGCAAACACCACATATATGTATTTGTATTAACTGAAAGTTATACTTCTAAGTATAAAGCCTAATGTGACTTCTGTACTTTAGCTCAGAGATCTTTGATATCCATACATACTTGTGTGTTAGTTGGTTTGGGGGCTGCTGTAACAGAATACCTGAGATTGGGTAATTTATAAAGAACAGAAATTTATTTCTTACAGTCTTGCAAGCTGGAAGTCCAAGGTCTAAGGGCATTAATTTCTTTTTTCCTTAGCTGCCTTTTAATGTCACTTTAAATAAAAACTGTCAAATTTAAATAAATTCAAATGGCTCTTATAATAAAATCTCATTTGAGCAGGAGTAGGGATCGGTGAGAATGAAAAATGTGCTTAATTGTTAATAAATTTAAGTTATAGGATATTTTAAGAGAAAAATAGTTGAAAGTAGGCAATATCTGGTAACAACATCTGGTAAAGACTTGCGATTTACATAACAACATGCACATAAAGAGGCAGGTTCCAGATTTTTATCACTATCCTAGTATGGTGACCTCTTTTTAGTTACTTCCAACTTGCCTTCCCTCTTAATTTTGTTAGTTTTTTTTTTTAATTCTAACATTGTTAGACTTTCTCATTCTAAAGTCTGTGGTGAGTGTAAAGTTTAAATCATACACAAACTTGGTTACAGAGATATATCTGTTAGAATTAGATGTGTGTATATGTTACAGGAATTTAAAATATGGTGAAATAAAGGTACTTCTGTTTCTCTATTCTACCTTCCATAGCACATAGTTTCTATCTTCAGAGCCACCTCGTGAACCAAAGTAGCTTCTGGGACTCTAGCTGTTGCTTTGTTATTCCCAGACAGAAAAGAAAGGACATCTGACAGAAGGGGTGAAGGGGTGCGTACCAGCAGTCTCTCTTACACCTAGTCAGGAGTTTTTCCTTGGAGTCCCACCTAATGCTGTTCATTTCAGTGCCCTTACATTCAAGAGAGGCTGCTTCAAATAAAATCAGTGTTTTACACAGAAAGGATCAATGGATATTGAGTGGGCAGCTAACAGAATGGGTCATGCAGAGGCCATTTTGGTAATTAAGGGCTACACAACATTGAAGACAAACTATTTGAGGTACTAAAAAGGACCATTAAGGAGTGCTCTGGTGGATCTTCTAATCCTGGTGTTTGAATTGGAAGGATTGTAACAAAATTAAGGATTGTGTTCTGAGGATGGGCAGATAGCCAGACCTCATGTGGATTTTCTAGCGTGCCAAAAAGCTGTAAGAATTATCAAGTTTCTGACCCATCTCAGTACATTAAATGTAATGATTAATAGTACTGCTCATAAAGAAGTCCCAAATTTTATTCTCTTGTGTAATTAAGCAAATTAGTATATTAATAAATTTAGAAAAACTCCTTTGTACTTCTCCCAACCTTTGTTCATGATAGGCTAACATGGTAATTCTATTTTCAATACCTTTACCTGGAAGATTGCTTTTCTACAGCTGAACACATTGCCACTACTCTGGTGATTAGGCACATGGGCCAATTTTGAATTTTGACCTTGAATGTACTAGTTGGGTTTCTTTGGCAAGATACCTAAGTTGTATTGTCATACTAATTACCTAATGTTACCAGTAAAAACAGCTTTGTATCTTTACCTCCTATTTTTGTCTTTTTGTTTTGGGGAGCTTTTTGAGACAGAGTCTCATTATGTCACACTTAGTAGAGTGCCATGGCATCATAGCTCACAGCAACCTCAAACTCTTGCGTTTAAGGCATTCACTTGCTTCAGCCTCCCAAGTAGCTGGGACTACAAGCGCCTGCTGCAACACCCAGCTGTTTTTTTGTTGCAGTTGTCATTGCTTAGCAGGCCTGGACCAGGATGGAACCCATGATGAGCCTGGGTATATGTGGCCAGAGCCCTAACCACCGAGCTACAGGCGCCAATCCGTTACCTACTAATTTTGAAATCCTTAATGCAGGAATCTAATTCAAAAGGCACAACTCCAGATGTTGCCCTTTGGCAGTAGAAGCTGTTGGAGCTTAGGTTTTTGTTTGCTTTTGATGCTTAGAATGACGTTGCAGAATAATTAAAGCATAGTTACTAGGAGCACGGGTTCCTAATTCTGTGCCATTGAGGTCCAGGATCTCTAGTTGTGGGCACATATTCCAGCACCACACTGTCCAAATTTGAATCCCTATACACTGTGTGAACTTGAACAAGTTACTTATATACTATATAATGCTGTCGATTTGGCTAGGGGTAAATGCCCAACTAAATTATAAATAGGAAGTGATTAATACTTACTCCATCGCATTTAGTGATCGTCTGTAGCTAAAATGCCTTTAGAAATGAATAAGAAGATTGGAAACCCTTACTTTGTGAACTGATTAAGTATAATGGAACATTTATTATAGGTAACATTTCTAGAACTCTCCCAGTAAGACTAAGTAAGTTAATATTCGTGTGCATGTAGTAAAACAAAGGCACTGAAACCAAGTGAAGTTGCCCAAAAGTTGCATCAGAAGAATTACAGAAGGGTTTAACTCCAAGCCTCTGATACCTGTAACCACTGTGGGAATTGAACATTTCTTTGACATTTTCCAAGTTTACATTATAGACCACATCCTCTATGATGGGTCCCCTCTCTCATTGTTTTTCCAGTGCCTCTGATTGGTTCCAGTTTCCTTTATAGTTTCCCTTTCAGTTTGTTTTTCAAAATGATGTTGGCATGCTCTGTCCTAGGCCTTCCATGCTTACTGGGCTTGGTTTTTCATGACCTTTTTATATGCTGATATCTCGCAGATCTGCTCCTCCCCTTTCCTCACCTCAAGCTGTGAGGTGACTAAATTTAGACTTTACTAATACAGCCCATGAGCACCTCAAACTGCATGTCTAAAGGTAAATTATTATTCTGTCCAACCTATATCATCTCAGAGTAAGAAAAATAAATGAATCTTTTCCCCCTTCAAAATCTCTCGCAGCCAAAAATATTGAGGTTGAAAGTGAAGTATAGAGGCAGAGTCTCACACACAAGCTAAAAAACAGCATGCCTTCCTGCTCTTCACCACTTTTCCCCCATCACCACCACTACCCACCCATAATAGTCTTAACTTCCTTTCTTCATGGCACTTATTACAACTTATTACTATAATAACTTGCGTGTATGTTTGTACTTCCCTCTCATTGGTAATCCTATAAGGACATGGATTAACTCCCACCAGGGCCACATGTGTGGCCCTTGAACACAGATCCAAACTTCACAGAACAAATCCCTTTGTTAAAAGGATTTGGATTTAGTCAAAAGGCTGCACTCAAGAATCCAGGAGGCCTCAGGTTCCCCACCCCTGGTAGGGTGAGGAACACCCCTGTTTTATTAGTACTTACTAGTGTATAATCAGCAATAGCTGAAGGACTAGCAAGGAGTAACAAATGAATATTTGATTGATAAATGAATTAATTTAAAGGAGACTTCAGAGAACCAATTTTTTGTTTCTGTCCTTTAAAATCATCTACAGTAAAACTTCCACTTTTCTGCTTATTCACAAAATCTCAGATCCTTTTGGAGTTTACTAAAAGTTTTATGACTCTTACCAGTAGAAGAGATTTATCTCATATTCAAAAGAAAAATATAATACAGCTACTAATACAATATTATCTGTTTACCTTACTAGGGAGAATAAAAAACATAGTACTTTGTATCAAACACAAAACAAATATTGACAGGACTGTGTTTTGAACTGGGGTTTCTAGATCAATTTGATACACCATAACTGTGTCTCTACACACTGCATCAGGATAGCATATGTTCATGTGATGATCCCGAACGCCTTTTAAATAAGTGATAAAAATGTGTTCTTTAAATCAGTGACTTAAAGTTGAAAACAAGTAAACAATATATAACCCAGATATCATAATTATAAGTAAAGATTTTTTTAGGATATTTGAAAATGATGTTCTAGTTCAAAATCAAGTTCACTTATCCCAATATTCTGACAAAGATGAAATATCTTATGAGATATATATGGAAACAAATATAGATTGAAAACTCTTTAAATACTTAAGTCAAAATTATCATTCTCAGTAAAAGACACAATAACTGTTACTGGAGAGGTGATAAAGAGAATCCGGCTGCCCAGAAAGAAGGGTTAATTTTCTGTTATTAATAAAACTGCATGAGGTATGTGCTTGGGTACCCCACTTTGATGAATAAGAAAGGTGAGCAGCAATTCTGTATAACTAGTCCAGAATCCCACAGCTCACAGATTCAAACCAGGGTGGTCTCTGATTTCAGAAAGCACAAGTGCCTAAATCATTTCTGCTTCCAGAGGAAATTACATAGACTTTTAAGAATTTAGGAGCTGTTAAAGGTAACTTTCAGGCAGGATTGAAAATGAATTATACAAATGTGAATATATTATTCAAGCAAGGAACAAATTTCAGATCTCAAGAAATACTTAATTTTGGAAAATAATTTCTACCCAGGATAAAAAAGTTCTGTGACATATCCAAAACTGTTCATTTCTGGTATCCTAAGAGGGTGGGATGATGCAGTGTTGTATAATTATAATCTCAACAATGAACTACCAAAGTAATATGGTTTTGAGAAGGCTTAGGTTCATGATAATCAAAGAGATCAGAGTAACGAAGAAGATACAGGCCATACACAAGGCAGCTTTGCTGTGCTCCTTGCCCAGGACAGTCAAGAACGTTGAGCTGTAGACTGACATTAGCTAAAGAACCATGCAGATGTCAGCTGGTAGTACAGCAGTGGCTCCAACACTGTTCTCTGCCCTTCTAGCCATCTCAGTAATGTAGGACTAGCTTATTTATCCTGATAGTCTTTCTTTCGAGAGAAAACAAGATTATAAGTGAGTACAAGTGGCAGAAGAAGTGAGTAAAGATGTCAGCACCAGTCCTGAAACACACGCTGTCTCCTTTTACTTATCAGCTGCCATGGCTGAGCCTGGGACAACTTTTAAGAGAGTGAGAATAGAAAACAAATTGTTTATTTTGAGCTTTCTAGTTTCTCAGTGTTAGGAGATATAAGCATTAAACTTTTTTATTCTTCCTTAGATAGGGTCTCACTCTGTAACCGTGGATAGTCGTCATAGCTCAGTGCAGCCTCAAATTCCTGGACTCAAGTAGTCCTCCTGCCTCAGCCTCCTGAGTAGCTGGGACTACAGATGTGTGCCATGCCACCTAAATGATTTTTTCTGGGTTTTTTTGTTTTTTTTTTTTTTTGTAAAGACAAGATTTTGCTCTTGCTTAGGCTAATCTTGAACTCCTGAGTTCAGTGGATCCTCCTGTCTGTGCAGGCATGGTAGCATGTGCCTGTAGTCCCAGCTATTCAGGAGGCTGACGCAGGAGAATTACTTGAGCCCAAGAGTTGCAGGTTGCTGTGAACTAGGCTGAGGCCATGGCATTGTTTAAAAATAATAATAATAATAAATGTTTGAGGTAATTGATGTACCAGTTACCCTGATTTGATCATGACATGCTTGTATCAAAGTATCACAGACAACCTTATAAATATGAACAATTGCATAGCCATTAAAAATTGTTTAATTCTAATCCAGTTGGGTATACCCTTTGTTAGGGACTTGATAAAGGGAATAAACCTGTTAAATGCTGAGCTTTGGATTTATAGTTTTAACAATGAAACCGTGTTAGTTACAAATAATTTTAAACTACAGTATCTTGTTCTGGTAGCTCTCTGCTGTTAACTTTCTCAGCTGTGTAACAGCGAGGCAAGGTAATGATTTGTCTGTACCCATCAATCTGAATCTCAAAATGAAAGCTTAGATGGTTGAATTTATAACAGTTTCTAAGCACATTTGTTCAATATTAATTGAGCAACTCCTGTGTGTCAGAAATTGTTCTAGTAGCTGAAAATAAGGCAGTTAACAAACATAAATCCCCGCCATCATGAGACTTCCATGAAAGGGGGGGAAAAGACAACAGAAAGTAGATTGTATGTAGTGTATTGGGATGCAAGATAGGATTATTTGCTTTTATGAAGTATAGACACTAAAAGTACCTGTCAGTCTCTAAAGTGCTATACAAATATTAATGATATTTTAATATCTAAAACACATGACTGGTAGAATACCATCTATCGTGAATTTAATAAATGATTAATTGTTTCAAAAATAGAGCCCATATGTTGAAGAAATTTGGTTGTGTAGGAGGGAGTAGTTCAGAATGAATACTTTTATTCATACTTTTATATTGCCCTCTTTAAATACTAAAGAAAAGTTTTACTATCTATAAGTCTTTAGGACAATGGAAAATATTTTAGAAGTTTAGTGTTCTTACTACTTCCTCACTAACACTGTTAGTAGCATTGACCCTGAGAACTTCTCTTTTATTTACTATTAAAAGAAAATCTTCATAGTTTTGAACATGTTAATTTGACTGTACAAATTATTTTTCAGTTTATCGTGATTAGTCAACATTTTGGCTATATTTCTACTATAAAGTAGAGTAAGTAGTATAGATAAAATATAATGTCTACATAAAATTTCAGAGTTCTCCAGAAAAATCAGTTTTAAATTACTAAAATATTTATTAAACAGATGTATTGAATAAATATCAATCACCAAGTATCTGGGAAAGAAGTTCAAATCTTACAGTTTTCAATTGCTGAGATAGGACAATTTAATTTGATGCCTCTCTCAGCTTCTGTCTTTTCCACTTCCCACTCTTCTTAATTCATCTATTTACACTCTCCCTCATTTGTTTTACTTTCTACTGACTCAACAGCTTGCCAACCTACAGTTATCTTCTATGTAACCAGGCATATTGGCCTAAAGCAGTGGTTCTCAACCTTCCTAATGCCATGGCTCTTTAATACAGTTCCTCTGGGTTGTGACCCACAAGTTAAGAACGCTAGCCTAAAGCATGATTAGAGTAGCAGAAATGTTTACATCACCCACATTTAAAAGGAAAAAAAATTAAGGAAAACCTTTTCTCTCTTTCCTTTAAAACAGTTCTTGAAAGAACTGTGCCACTATTGTGCAGCCTCCTTTAATTTGCAAGCGTCTCTTGCTTTCACCACTGACAGTCCAGCTGTCAGCCCAATAGTTTCACGTTCTTGCACCTTCGTACTCTGACATTTAACATCTCCCTCTTTCTTGAAATACTCAGCTCTCTTGGTTCTGTGATAAAGTAGCTCTGCCTGTTATTGCTGCCTGCTTTTCTGCCTTCTTCCCTAGTTCATTGCCAATTACAAGCCCCTCTTTGAATTCTGTTTTTGTCTTTTTCTTCCCAGCTGCACTTAACATTTTTTTTCACTGCCCTGGCTTCAGTTGTACATCTATAAGCTAGTAAGGTAGGCTGGAACTCCACAAACATAATGCACAGAGACATCCTTCTTCTAACCTTCAGGCCCATATACCCATCCTACCTGCTAGACATTTCACATAGATATTATGCAGGGGTCTTGACCTAAATATATGTCCTTACTTCCATATACACATCCTTTTTATATTTTCTTCATAATTGGTTCACATGGAACTATAGGCCCCATCTCACAGAGATTTCGATTCATTAGAGGTCTAGGGTTGAGTCAGGAATTTGCATTGTAACAAGAATTCCCACTGACTCCTATGCAGGTGATGGAAGGACCAGGTTCTTCAGGACTGACCATGTGTACGTGGTTAGAGCTGAAATCTAGCCTAAGCTCTGCTTTTCAAGATGCGTGCCCTGTCAGAGATAGTTTTCCAATTTGAGCTATGTGCTAGTGGTAAATGGAGCTATGTGTAGTGCCCTCGCTGCTTCCCTCCCACCTGCCTTCTTTCTCATGTTGTCTATCTCTGAGTCCTAGTGATTCTCTCCTATCTGGTCTCCACTTGCCGTTCCTTCTGCCATATCTTGTTCCCGGCCATTATTCTTTCTTAACCTGTATCACCTCAAGAACCACATGTTTATTTCATAGACTTAATCCCTTCTACTACCCCCCCCCACTTCCAGGTCTTCTTTCTCAACACCATGAGAAACATCTTTAGAACATGCAAATCTGAGCATCTCAATTCAATTTTTTTTTTAATGATTCTTTGGCATTTTCTTAGAGTTAATTAACTCCCTAACATGACATATCAATGTAACTGCTTACCTGGCCACCTTTACCTTATCGCTCCAAAGGCATTCTACAGCTAGTCATCCCCTCCGTTTCTCTTCATCTCACTTCTGTGCCTTTGATTATCTATTACTTTCCTTCCTCTTGTATGCAGCTTTTTACCTTGGAGAGTACATGCTTTAAATAAGCAAGATGATAAGTAAAATCATTGCCTATGTCACAGGGCTGCTATGAATAGGATGAGAAAAGATGATGTGTGTAGGAACCCTATATAAATAAATATAGGTAAATATAGTATGTGATAACAAATGTTAGTATTAAACTGAAAGATAGAAGGGTTTTGTTTCCATCTCATGAAAAGATGAAGTACAACTAAAGGTATTGCTATGATTGGTTAGCATGTGAAACAGCGTCTTCAGTAACAAACTGTTTTATTATTCTGTATTACATTTAAGAGGTTTGATTTTTATCCTGAGTTGGCCTTTCTGCGATATGATTTTCAGTAGCTTTTTCTGCTCTAACTTCCCTTATTTCCTCA
Source organism: Galago senegalensis (assembly GCA_963575145.1). Taxonomy (NCBI): domain Eukaryota; kingdom Metazoa; phylum Chordata; class Mammalia; order Primates; family Galagidae; genus Galago; species Galago senegalensis. The sequence continues at coordinate 35,536 of CAUYTI010117202.1, forward strand.
TTTCGCAGCTGCCCAGCAAATCCTTTTACCACAGGTTTTTTTGTTTGTTTGTTTTTCCTTAATCAACATTATGGATTTTGTTCACTGATCAACATATTTCCCCTATTTCCTTTGCAGTCCTTGGGTCTCCAGCAAGGATTGTCTGATAAAACTCGACTGTGGTTGTGATTTTACTGGGGGAAGAGGAAGAGGCTGTTTTCATTTCGGTGTTAAATACCCATTATTTTGCCGAGACAATGCATTCCCGTGTTCGATGTTCACCCACATCTGGACCCAAATTTTCAGGAAAAATATCTTTTGTTTTAATTTTATAATTCAAATTTTTCTCCTATATTTTATGTGCTTTTTGTATTACAAAGGAATTGTAGCATTTACTTTTTAACATATGGTGGTACAAGACATTTTATGTACTGCTAATAAATAGTACTCTACCCGTGTATAATGCACATCCTTATTTTTCCCTCAAAAACTTGGGGAAAAGTGCACGTTATATGCGGCAAGATATGGTACTTTAAATTACTAGGTACATTGTTAGCCTAAAAGAATTTTTACAATCTAAAAAAATTTAGAATTTTTGGATGTTTTAGGAACGTGTCTCTTGTACCATTTTAGAATCTTAATCCTGTCTGTTTTACTTGTTTCATTGGAACAGAATATAATACTTGAAGTCTAATTTGTCTTGGGCTCAAGAACACTATGTTCTTGCCCAAACCAAAACGCATTCTTTACAGGCACTTTTTAATTTTAAATTTTCACTATTTAAAATGATAAAGTTTTTTTTTCTTAAAGTTGGTATTTTTCCATTGAAAAGCCAAACTATACCTATTACAAGAAAATCAAAATACAGGAAGCAAAAAGTAATATTTAAGGTTCATAATTCCGCCTATTTACTAATAGTGTTTTAATATTTTTGGTGTGGTGTTCTAAGTTTTCTGTAGTAGGGCATGTGGGGAGGAGGGAGGAATGTTTTTAAAACATATTTGTGTTTAAAAAATGGAAGCAAACTGATAAAAATGTTTAATAACCATCACTTTGGTTTAATGTACTAAGGGCATCTTTTTCGTGTTAGTAGGTAAAACTTTAACTAAATCAGTTTTGGGTGGTTATTTTAGGTTGCATCCTGCTCTACCATAATTTGTTTAACCAGTATCACATTGATAAATATTTAACTTCCAATATACCGATAGTATAATTTTCCTATACATTCATCTCTTGCTTGTCTGATTAAGTCCCCATTGCATGTTTTAAATTCACAGAAGTAGACTTGTAGGTCAAAGGCATGTCCCAATTTGCAGTCCTGTCATTTGTTTTCATGTCTTCAGTTACTACTACTGAATTGATACCACATAATCTGTCATTTAGAAAACTATGTTTCATTATGGAAAAATTTTATCATACCTTAGTTCTCTAACCTCTTTGTTTACATCCAAGTTCTTTTTACTCTAAAATTTCTATGATGCAATGATGACAAATAGTCACAGTATTTAAGGGTATCAACCCCAACTCAAGATAGAATTCAGGCACCGAGGTAGGAGTCAGTATGTGGTTGCCCTGACAATAACTTTGTATCAGCAGTTCTCAACCTGTCGCAACCCACAGGAACTGTATTAAAGAGCCTTGGCATTAGGAAGGTTGAGAACCACTGCTTTATAGCCTTATCTCTGTATAGTTGCATCATTTCTTTAAAAAGCTTGTAGGAAGGTGATTGAAAAATAGATCTGCTGGGATGTATACTGGTATAATACTATATTTATGTGGTCCACATTACTGTAATTTCTTCTTTCTGTTTTCGCATTTTACAATATCAATTATTGCTTTTTCTTTTTTCTTATCAAATGGTTGGTGAGCTATCTAGTAATTGTTTCTCAGATCAGCGTTAAGTTTTACCATCTACTGCCTGTAGTTATAATTGAATTATAAATGCTTTAAATTCGCTAGCTAGTATATCTCTATTAGATGCTGTTAAAACATTTATTTGAGAAGTAGTTAAGTAGAATTTCATAAACAGTGATTTAAATACATGCAGAGAAGTTGAGTTGCAAAACTAATGGATTGTTGCAGGCCAGCTTTTCATGTTATTTTATTTTTTATTTGTAACAATCAAGAGATCAGTTTTTTAGTCAGAATCTTAATTTGGGCAGATGGCAATTAAGGAGATGAAAAGCCAAGGGATGGGTTTATCACATTTCTTGTTTTCAGATCCTAAATTTGCTTGTCATAATGGTTTGCCCCTTTTCATCTGGTTATTATTATGAAATCATTTTTTTCAGGCTTTTTTTTTTAAGTAACATTTACCTTTTAACCTTGTCTGTCATTAGGAAACTTGTTTTTCTGTAAGTTGGTATCCTCATATGTTACATACAAATGGATATTTAAAACTAGTAACTCAATCATAGTTAATTTGAATAGCTCTTTAGGAATCTGTTAATGACAACTTCACAAAAAAAAAAAAAAACTTAGAATAAATGTCAGTACAGTCAATTAAAGTCCATTGGGGGAAACGTAACAAGTACAGGGTTACTGAGGTCAATTGGATTATTGGCTTAAAACTTTCTATAGTATAACTTCAGTTGTGCCAGTTAAAATCTGTCTAAATTTGATATATTTTATTGTGCCAGAAAAACAAATTAGCTTTTTAATTCTGTGCTACAGTGACCTTAGTATCCTGTAATTAATTAACTATTAATACATCAGTAAGGTTTCAAAAGAGACAGTTATGGTGTCTACCAATGTTCTTTTGACAAATACCCCTTTATTTAATGAGTTACCTAATGACAAGCTGCCCTGTCCAGTTCAGTAGACAAACCAGAATGTAGTCATTAATATTAATTAAAATTAAATTTTAAATGGTAGTTTCTCAGTCACACTGGCTACATTTCAAGTGCTGAAAAGCCACTTATGGCTACTGTACTGTAGAACATGTCCATTGTCACAGAAAGTTCTGTGGAACATTGCTATTAAAAAAGAGGTAGCTGCCAGACTTCAGACTATACTATAAATCTATAGTGATCAAAACAGCATGGTACTGGCACAGAAATAGACAGGAAGATATATGGAACAGAATTGAGAACCAAGAGATGAATCCAGACACTTATCGTCATTTGATCTTTGATAAACCTATCAAAGATAAACTATAAACAGGTTTTCAGACAGCAGATTTCAACTTAGATATGTTTATGCCATTTTAAAGTTTTTGTGTGTGCTAAGAATTTAGCAGTTAATCACAACAGCTTAATCCAATAAATGACTAATACAGGCAAATTTCAGAGAGCGAAGTAATAAACAGTTTATTTCGATAAACTATATCAAAAATATAAATTGGGGGAGACTTCCTATTCAATAAATGGTGCTGGGTGAATTGGCTGGTGCTTATAGGAGACTGAAACTGGACCGATACCTTTCACCTATAACAAAAATTGACTCTTACTGGATAAAAGACTTACACTTAAGACATGAAACCATAAGATTCTTGGAGAGAGTGCAGGGGAAACGCTTGAAATTGGCCTGGGAGAAAACTTTATGAGGAGGACCCCCAGGGCAACTGAAGCAGTACCAAAAATATATTACTGGGATCTGATGAAACTAAAAAGCGTCTGCACTGCCAAGAACAGAGTAAGTAAAGTAAGTAGACTGCACTCAGAATGGGAGAGGGTATGTGCAGGTTACGTTTCTGACAAAGGTCTGGTAACGAGAATCCACAGAGAGTTCAAATTTGTTAATATGAAAAGAACAAGTGATCCCATTTAACTATGGGCAAGAGACATGAACAGAAGCTTCTCTGAAGAAGACAGGTGTATGGTCTACAGGCATATGAAAAAGTGCTCATCATCTTTAATCATCAGAGAAATGTAAATCAAAACCACTTTGAGATACCATCTAACTCCAGTAAGAGTAGCCCACATAATAAAATCCCAAAACTACAGATGTTGGCGTGGTTGTGGAGAAAAGGGTACACTTCTGCACTGCTGGTAGGAATGCAAGCTAATACATTCCTTTTGGAAAGAAGTTTGGAGAACACTCAGGGATCTAAAAATAGACTTGCCTATGGATCCTGCAATTCCTCTACTAGGTGTATATCCAAAAGACCAAAAATCACTTGGCAAAAACGATATTTGCACCAGATTATTCATTACAGCCCAATTCGTACTAGTCAAGTCATGGAAGAAGCCCAAGTGCCCATCGATCCATGAATGGATAAATAAATTGTGGTATAGGTCTACTACGGAATACTATGCAGCCTTTAAAAAGATGGAGACTTTACCTCTTTTATGTTTACATGGATGGACCTGGAACATATTCTCCTAAGTAAAATATCTCAAGAATGGAAGAAAAAGTGTCCATTGTACTCAGTACTTCTATGAAACCAATTTATATTTACTCACACTTTCTTATAAAAGATAGATCACAACTTTAGCCCAGGATGAAGGAGAGAAATAGAATGGGAAGGGAGGGGAGGGAGGTGGTTTGATGGAGGGTAAATAGTGGGACCACACCTATGGAACATACTGCAAGGGTACAAGTCACATTTAACAAGGATAGAATATAAATGTCTAAACACAATAATCAAGTAAATGAGGCAAAAGCTATATTAATTAGTTTGAGGTAACCACTCCTAATTGTATAAAAAAATCAACACATTGTACCCCACATATGCATAAATGTATACATGATCAATGTGTATATGACTTAATAAAAAAAACAGGTAGCTAAATTAGGGAATGGAATTGAGTGGATTGTTATTTTTTATTCCATTTTAGTAATAAACAGTTGGTTATGTAGGTGTCTTTCCCTAACTTTCCAACTGTTAAAAAAGTAAAATGCACTGAGAGAGGTTTTCTTTTTGACGAGTAACTGCATTGTAAACGTGCTGTCAATATGGGATCTCAGTTCTGCTTTGGCTTTCTTGGTTGAAGTTTAGTTTATATTTTAACATTATCTCCCTGAACTCTTCGCTCTCTGAAATTTGCCTGTATAATTCATTTATTGGATTAAGCTGTTTTGATTAACTGCTGAATTCTTAGCACACACAAAAACTTTAAAATGGCATAAACATATCTAAGTTGAAATCTGCTGTCTGAAATCCTGTTAATATCTTTCTTTAGGGCAGTAATTCTCAATGTGGAAAAACAAGTTGCTGAACCCATCTGTGTATTGGCTTAGTGTGGTTGCCAGTAATTCCATCTGCTACCAATGTAGTTACCTTTTATTTTTAAACTGTATTTCGAGTACTTGAATATGGCAGACTCTATTTAGTCTTAGTCATTTAAGTGGCTCCTGAGTTAGTTGAAGGAATGAGGGGAAGGGAATGAGGCACTCCGTATCACAGTGCTCTGTAAGATACATAAGAAATCTGATAATAATTTCCCAAAGGCAGAAGATTGTCCTGTTCTGGGTTTAGGAAGGAGTGAGATATTCCAACTATCCATCCTTACCTTCTTACCTTTGGTCTAATCTCCCATCTTAGTTGTGTGACAAGGTAGACGATCTGAGCATCCTCCCACCAAGTGGCAGTGATTGGCAATAGGTTTAATGGTAACAGCTCTCTCGAATCAGAGCTCAGCTACTACTTGCTCATCAGATGCATAGTCGCCTGGTTGAACTGGGTGTCAAATCATGACTCGGTAAGCAGCATTTACACTGCAGCATTCCAGACCTGTATCCATGCATAGCTTAGTATAGATGATCTGACTCGGCTTTGGAGCCTGGGAGGTCACAGGTACATATGCATTCATTAAGGGGATGGTAAGAACTGTTGTGAATTAAAGAAGAGCACATGTCCTGTTTATTAACCTGGTGCTGCCTTATCTTCTGATTTTGTTTTTAAAAGAAAATTGAAAATTTCAATTTTTATTATTTCTTTTAGCAATTTTTCAAGAAATTGAAAATTGTATGTATATCTAATTTTTTTCTCTTTAAGACATTTGTAGGATGCACAGAAATTGAGCCTTCAGTCTGTGTATATGCCACATCTGTTTACAGGGCCTTTTCATTATTTCTTTTCTTTTTTTTTTTTTTTTTTCCAGTTTTTGGCCGGGGCCAGGTTTGAACCTGCCACCTCCAGTATATGAGGCTGGTGCCCTACTCCTTTGAGCCACAGGGACTGCCCCTTTTTTTTTTTTATTTTCCCTATACATGTACATGTGTTTATTTGGTTTCCACTTTTTGCCTTCACAAAATTAAAGAGGCTTGAAATTTAATAACAATAACTGTTTAAGATAAGGACGAGAAACAAAAACCTTGTAAAGAACAAACAAAGATAAATATAATTTGAAAAGAAATCAGATAATAATATGCAAAGAAAGTAACATTCACATTGTCAGATAAAAGTATGTCTATCATAGAGTGCTTTGACTCTGAGTTTCAGTATGGAATCATCAGTTAAGTTTTTTTTTTCCAAAGTCACAACAAATAGAGAATACCTTTTCGTTATTTCTTTCAGCAAGAATTGTTATCTGCTCCTCAAAAACAAAAAAGTAACTTTTCAGTCTGTTCTAATAAGAAGCAACAGGATTGCTACTACTACTTAATATGGGCAGCACATACATATTCTTCTACTTAGACTCCCTTCTTAGCAACCAAGAAAGACACCTTAATCTTGAAAATTACTTAAGTTAGGCAAAATAAAAGCCTCCATGAAAAAGATTTTGAAGCAATACTTCATGAATTGCTGAACAAATGGTTGTCATATTTGAAGGCAGTATTCTTAAATTTTTTTCACAGCATGTTCACAACCTGGAACTTGAATCATAACTTAATTTTTTTGCCTTATTTAAACATTAAGAAAAAACACATACACTCACCATTTGGAAAACCCATTCTGCCAGTTCTTTCCTCCTGATAATGATAGTTCATATTACAAGTTTACATCCAACTGCAGATTGCATACATTTGCTCTCCCTGTGGAACATTATAGAAAGTCATTTCTTGGTGGCACTTGTGGCTCAGTGAGTAGGGCACCAGCCCATATACTGAGGGTGGCAGACTCAAATCCAGCCCCAGCCAAACTGCAACAAAAAATAGCTTGAGGTGTGGTGGGCGCCTGTAGTCCCAGCTACTCTGGAGGCTGAGGCAAGAGAATCACCTAAGCCCAAAAGCTAGAGGTTGCTGTGAGCTGTGACATGATGGCACTCTACTCAGGGCAACAAAGTGAGACTTTGTCTCTAAAAAAAATAAATAATAGTCATTTCTTTTACTGGGAAATAGAATATGTAATGATATTCAAAACCAGGTTTGTCAAATCAGTAACAACTAAATATGCATAAGGCATATATATTGCTGATACAAATTAAGTGAGCTACTCACATTTTTTTCTAGATTAAAAAGTAATTTTGCTCAAGTATATTTTATTTTTGAATTTTTTATTTTCTCTGCTACTGCATGGTATACCTTAAAGTATGTCTCAAAAACAATTATTTTCAAATTGAACTTTAAAACTCCGGTAGACCTAGTTAAGGAAAATGAGAGGTACAAATCCACATGAATGAACTATGGTTTACATAAAACAGTCTTCTTGTCCATTTCTATTTTTAAATTGAGTAAAAATTCATGGTTTTATACCAAGGAAATGCCCTTTCTTTATCAGTGCCACTCATCAGTTCTTTAGACTAATTGCCCATAAGACTAAATATAGAAGTAACCTCACTGGAAGATACCTTTAATTATCCTCTAAGCACCCTGGCAGAGTGACACATCCTAGTTCCCTTGCCAACCTGGGCAGAAGTGCATTTCAATAGACCATTGAATGATAATTGGTTAGTTTTTGCTATTTTTAAATACAGTTTTATGCATTTAAATTCTTTTTCTTGAGTACCAGCTATATGCCAGGCACTGTGACACTGAGGATGGATATGGGCAAGACAGATATGGTCTCTTAGGAGTTAGAGACCAGTAAAGAGACAGTTGTAAACTCTAGTATGATAGACCAGATGTATTGGTTAGAGAAGGCTTCTTAGAGGAAATAGAACTAGACAAAAGGTTATGACCCAGATTTGTAGTAGGAGTGGTAATGGAGTAAAGCCGAAGGAATTCAGATGTAGACACTAGATTTTATAGGAAAAAAACTATTAAAGTGTCCAGCAAAATATCTGGGGTTGAGGGCAACGAGGAGCTCTCAGAAGCACTCAGATTTCTTCCTTGAAGAGTTGGTGAGGCCTCACTGAGTGAGACAGTAGAGTAAGAGGATCAAGTTTAGGCATAGAGTGGAGAGAATGGAGGAAGAGTAGTTTCATTTCCTCAGAGTAAGTTTGAGGAGCCTGTAGGGACGTCTTGAGTGGAAGTGTCCAGTAGAAAGCTATACTAAATGTGTGTCCAGAACACTTCTTGCCCATGACACTTCTCTCATGTCTTATATTTATGGGCGATTTTTCTCCTGAAGGACTGAAAGAATTTGAAATTTATTTTACATTTATGTATTTTCACAGTAAATTGACTATTACAGTTCTGTGATTTGCTGTTCATCTCAGTGGATTGATGACTGAAATAATCTTGTGATTATCTTGGTTCCTATTATTGGTCTGAGGATTAAAGTACAGGGTAAGAAAAATTATTTCTGGACAAGGAAAAGTTATATTACATGAATCATTAAGAAAACATTGGAGAAAAATTACTTAAAAATTCATATTACTCTTCACAGAGATACCTGCTATTAATGATGAATCGAAGCCCTGGCATACATCAGGAAATTAGTTTATCAGGAAATTATAATTTATCTTAATGCAATTTCTCTAAGTTTCTATACAAAAACTATAAAACCCACAAACAGTAAGTGTTAATTTTTATTGCCTTTTCAGACTTTTTGCATGTATGCTGAAGAATTTTCTTTCATATAAACTGAAGGAGCAACTTGTGATTTTACTGTATTCAACTAAATTGTTGCTACATACATTAGAGCTATAGCAGAGAGTGAGTGAGACCGTTTACTGTTTTGAGGGATTAACTAGCCATCCATTGGCAGGAAGACCTAAAGAAAAAGTTTGTAGAGAGTAAGGGAAACTCTTTAATAAAATTTCATGAGTCAAGTAAGCAAATTTCAAATTTTCTCTGCCTACCTCTCTTTTCCTAGAGAAGTAAACGTTAGAATCAAACCTCAGGATGGAACTATTTCTTCTTCAGTTCTAACTTGTGATAATTACCTATCTTGTTTATGATCTAAAACACCATGTAATAACAAAACTTTAATATTTTATTTTAATAAGCAAGGTTTGTGAACTTCATTTTTATGTTTATTTATTCAGTTTTAGAGCTATACACTCTGTTAAAAAATGGAGCTTTGAGTTTTTCCATTTAAGTATCTTTTTTTTTTTGGAGACAGAGTCTCATTATGTCACCCTTAGTAGAGTGCTGTGGCCTCATAGCTCACAGCAACCTCAAACTCTTGGGCTTAAGTGAATCTCTTGCCTCAGCCTTCCAACTAGCTGGGACTACAGGTGCCTGCCACAACACCGGCTATTTTTTGTTGCCGGTCTCATTGCTGTTTAGCTGGCCAGGGCTGGGTTTGAACCCGCCACCCGTGGTGTATGTGGCTGGCACCATAACCACTGGGCTACAGGTGCAGAGCCTGCATTTAAGTTATTCTAATGTTGCTGGAAAGTTGACCTAATCAGGCAGTAATAGGTAGAAATACATATGTACACACAATTGCAGTATAAGAAGCAAAGTGATAAATGTATATGAAATTCTGTTTAAGTTTCAAACAGTTTTCATGCTGAGTGGAAGTAAGGCTGAGCTATTTGCATCTATCCTGTGAGAGCAGTTCACATGTGCTAATAATATTGGTATTGTGGAGGTATGCTCATGTAGCTTACATTAACTTTTGAGAGAAGTGATAACAATTTAACGCTTAAAAGTGAGACACAGTGATTCACACCTATATTACGGCACTTGGGAGGGCAAAGGCAGGAGCACCACTTGAGCTCAGCCAGGAGTTCAAGATCACCCTGAGAACATAGCAAAACCCTGTCTCTACCAAAAAAACCTTTACAAATTAGCCAGTCTTGGTGGCAAACATCTGTAATCCCAGCTACTGAGAGGTTGCGGGAGGAGGAGCACTTCAGCCTAGGAATTTAAGGTTGCAGTGAGCTGTGATTATGCCACTGCCGTCCTAACCTGTCTCAAAACCCACACACTCGGTTTTGTCAGTCTCACCAAGTCCCACTATTAACTGATGTTCTGTCTTTTTAAAACAAATTCATATTTGCAGGTGCTTTAATACCTGACATACATCATTATCTTACAATTAGCTAGAATTTGAAGTTCACTTAATAAAATTGGTAATTTTTAAAGCAAAGAGTGAATACAGATTGTATTTTTTTCTGATGAATCCGCAAAAACTTTTTTTAAACCTAGCATCTGAGTGGCTTTCCACTGACTCCATTTAAAAAGCTAAGGAGATTTATACTGATTAGTTCCAGCAGGCATTAATTTCAGTGCCACATCCTAATTCGCCTTCACTATAAAAGTACTGATTGGCATTAATAATACAGCTTGAATTTAGGAAAATGCATAAATATGTTCTATGTTTTTATACATATTTGAAAATATCCTATATTTTAAACAATTAATGTTGCATTTTAGGCTAAGAAGTTAGGAGATATAAAAGTGTAATAAATATTTCCATTATTTATAGTATGTAATGAATTTTTTTTTTTTTTTTTTTTTTGAGACAGAGCCTCAAGCTATCACCCTGAGGTAGAGTCCCATGGCATCTGAGGTCACAGCAACCTCCAACTCCTGGGCTTAAGCGATTCTCTTGCCTCAGCCTCCCAGCAATTTTTTGGTTGTAGTTGTCATTATTATTTTGGAAGGCCCGGGCTGGATTTCAACCAGCCAACTCTGGTGTATGTGGCTGTAGCTGCTTGAGCTACAGGTGCCGAGTCTGTAATGAATATATATGAATTGAATTATTCTGACTCTTATATTTCGACAGACTGAATGAATATTCTACTTTCTGAAAATAATTGTGTATTTCTTCTAGAAGATAAAATTATCTTGATAAAGCTTTAGTAAATATCTAAAATAGAAATGTGAAAAACATCAGGTGCTTTTATTTTCTTTTTTTTTTCTTTTTGTGTATGTGTGTTAAGACATTTATAGTCTACATTTAGTAAGTTTCA
>CAUYTI010117205.1:0-61774 GCA_963575145.1 Galago senegalensis
TGCCAAAGAAGATGAAATATTTGGGAGTTTACCTAACAAAGGACATGAAAGATCTCTATAAAGAAAACTATGAAACTCTAAGAAAAGAAATAGCTGAAAACGTTAACAAATGGAAAAACATACCATGCTTATGGCTGGGAAGAATCAACATTGTTAAAATGTCAATACTACCCAAAGCAATGTATAATTTTAATGCAATCCCCATTAAAGCTCCACTGTCACACTTTAAAGATCTAGAAAAAATAATACTTCATTTAATATGGAAACAGAAAAATCTTCAAATAGCAAACACATTACTCAGAAATAAAAACAAAGCAGGAGGAATTACGTTACCAGACCTCAGACTATACTATAAATTGATAGTGATCAAAACAGCATGGTACTGGCACAAAATCAGAAAGGTAGATGTATGGAACAGAATAGAGAGCAAGAGATGAAACCAGCTACCTACCGTTATCTGATCTTTGACAAGCCGATTAAAAACATTGATTGGGGAAAAGATTTCCTATTTAACAAATGGTGCTGGGTGAGCTGGCTGGCGACCTGTAGTAGACTGAAACTAGACCCACACCTTTCACCATTAACTAAGATAGACTCTTAATGGATTAAAGATTTAAACTTAAGACATGAAACTGTGAAAATACTAGAAGAAAGTGTAGGGAAAACACTTGAAGAAATCAGCTTAGGCAAAAACTTTATGAGGAGGACCCTTTGGGAAATTGAAGCAACATCAAAAATACACTTTTGGGACCTGATTAAACTAAAAAGATTCTTCACAGCCAAGAACACAGTAAATAAAGTAGGTAGAAAGCCCTCAGAATGGGAGAAGATATTTGCTGGTTATGTTTCTGACAAAGGTTTAATAACTAGAATCCATAGAGAACTCAAATGTATTAGCAAGAAAAAAAACAAGTGATCTCATCTCAGGGTGGGCAAGGGATTGAATAGAAATTTCTCTAAAGAAGTGCATGGCCCACAGATATATGAAAAAATGCTCACAATCCTTAATCATCAGAGAAATGCAAATCAAAACTACTTTGAGGTACCACCTAACTCCAGTAAGATTAGCCCATATCACAAAATCCCCAAACCAGAGATGTTGGTGTAGATGTGGAGAAAAGGGAACACTTCTACACTGCTGGTGGGAATGCAAATTAATTCATTCCTTTTGGAGAGAGATCTGGAGAACACTTAGAGAAATAAAAATAGATTTCCCATTTGATCCTGCAATTCCTTTATTAGGTATATACCCTGAAGACCAAAAATCAAATTACAGCAAAGATATTTGTACCAGAATGTTTATTGTAGCTCAATTCATATTTGCTAGGTCATGGAAGAAGCCCACGTGCCCATTGACCCACGAATGGATCAATAAATTGTGGTATATGTACACCATGGAATATTATGCAGCCTAAAGAAAGATGGAGACTTTGCCTCCTTCATGTTTACATGGATGGAAATGGAAAATGTTCTTCTTAGCAAAGTATCACAAGAATGGAAGAAAAAGATCCAATGTACACAGCCCTATTTTGAAACTTACAGCTTTCATAGGAATGTTACAACCTAATTATAGCCTTAGGATATGGGAAGGGGGTGGAAGAGGGGAGTGGAAGGGAGTGTATGGTGGGGAGGCAGGGTGACTGGTGGGGTCACCTTTATGGTTTATTCTACATGGTACAAGTGAATCTTTCTAAAAGCAGAGTATGAATGTCTTAACTTAATAACTAAGAAAATGACATGAAGGCCACATTGACCAGTTTGATGAGAGTATTTCAAAATGTATGTGAAAACACCACACTATAAAAAAAAAAAAAAAAGAAATGCAGTAATGGCATAATACATTCACCTTTCATTACTTATTCTTGACAAATTCAATTATAGCTCTAGCATGTTTTGTAAATTCCATAAACATTTGCATAAACCATCACGTTATCTAGATGAAGAATACCTTGCTCTTTTCCTTATCAGTATTTTTTTCTACTGCCTTATCACTTTGGGTAGGATCTTAGTCTCGGTTTGAGCAGTTGTGGTGAGGGCAGACTTTCTTCTTCTGTGCTGTATAAACACAGGGTAAAGATTTCTTTCTATGCCACATTGTAAAGGGTGTGATAAAAAGAGAAGCCTCTGAACATTCATAGTAGTGTTTGATTATACCCTGGAAAATGTTGAGAAATTGTCAACAAAGTCAAGAGAAGTGAAATCATTTCAGGCAGAGAGAGAATCGGATAATATGCACAAAGACATTAAATCATTTTAAAGGACAGTCAGGCTGAAGATTACAGGACAGTTTTTAATTAATAAAATTTTGGAAAAAAGCATAGCTTGATTCACACGTAAATCTGTATTCACCGTGTGTAAAGGTTGGCAATTTTTTTTCTTCTGAATTGATGACTCTCTTTGTCTCAGTGTGGTGCTTTCTTTGCTTCTCTTGAGATTTAATAATAACCTTCCATAATTTTAAGAATATTGTTTTTCACCAAAAATATCAAAATTCCAAAAGTATTAGGAAGTTTTGTGTAGAGTTTGCAGATTAAGGAAAGAGGAGGGAATGCTAGAAATATAAATTTAGTCAAGTTTGAGAAAATATGAATTAATTGGAGAGAATACATGGCCCGTCTGTGAAATAGACTGAATATGGTATATTGAGGTGCCTCGGATGTGCCTGAAACATGCACATGTGCATTTTGCTAATAGATATGTTACATCTCTCTGCAGATGAAGTATGGAATCACGCAAAGTCTCATGTGCTTCAACACGTCCATATCACGTCATTTTCTTCCTTATAGTAGCCAAATTTATGGGAATGAAAGTATGCATATCTGTGTTTGTATAACTTTACCTATAAAAGGGATGCTATTTTAGCTAAAGTAAGAACAGAACTTCTATGACTAGTAAAATATAGAGCTGTAAAATGACATCTAGCAGTGTTTCCCTGTTGAAGGAAGTAATTAAAATCTCACTTGTGAATCATATAATTTGTGTGACTATGTAGATCTGTAGTAGTTGATTAAAACTGTAATCACTTTTCTATGGCTTTAAGTTTTAAAATAATTACAAAGACTTAAATGTGAGGGAATGCTATTAGATACATTTTTATGACCTCAGTGTAACTTTGTAGATTATAGGCTTCACAGAAGGAGAACTCTGGAAAAATGAGTACATCATTTTTAAAAGTATTTTTAAGAAGATTTTATGGCTCTTTTTTCAAAAAGTAGTAGACTCAAAAATAGATGATGAATTTCATTTTAAAAAAATGCACTAGACAATTTCTATTTAAATCAGTTTCCAACTTATTTTTTCTGGAAATATTTGGCGTGTATTTTCTATAATGCGTATGCAAAAAAATTAAAATAATTTATAATAGACTCACATGGAGTTGTTAGTTCATTTCTAGGATTAAGCAAACATGATTTCTGAGATAATACATAATTATATTTCACCTGATACACTGAGTCTTCACATTGACAAATCTGATAAAGTCTCTTAAACTGACACCATAGAAACAAAAAAAAAACCAGACGACACATGGGAGATTAATACTTAAATACTTAGAGATTGCTTAATAGCCAATATTATGTACATGTGCTGTGTTTAATTTTTATTTTTGTAAATTTAAACCTGCTGGCATTGCTCTGTATTTCCCAAGGGAACTTTGGCATCCGAGTGGGTGTGCATGGAGCTTTTGCTGCTTCTACACCGTCCCCCCTGACAGTTTTTTCCTGTGGATGGGGACCTTCCTACAGACCCAGAGCATCACTTCTGCTGTCAGCAGCTGGGCTGGACCCTGTGCATTTGCTGTCCTCCACTTTCTGCTTTCAGGGGTTTTGTAGCTGGAACCCTCTTCCTGAGAAGCCTCCAGTGAAAAGTTCCAAATAAATTAGTGCCTACTTTTATGGAAAGTCAAAATCAAATTAATTGTATAAATGTTTAAACTAATTTGAAAAACAATAGATGCTACAAAAAGGACACAGATGTGGGGGAATATGTGTGTATGTATTTATAAGGCACATGCGCACATAGTTGTATCATATGTATATATACTATACTGATACAAAGTAAAACTTTCATATGCGCGTGTTTGCTCTTTCCTTCTTCTCTTAAGAGAATTCTTAGTTATACAAAAACCGAAGGTTCCAATCCTGAGGTTCTATTGTGTGCATCCAGCATGGAAGATCCCGAGTCACTGGCTCAAGCCATGAGTAGATGTCACAGTCATAAAAATCAGACATGAAGCACAGCGTCACTCTTCAACACAGAGGGGATAAAAGGATCGACAATGGCACCATCAATACTAAGTTATCTTTAACTCTCCTCTTTTCTTACAGTGAGTTGAAAGAGAATTCCCCGTAATGCTCATTTCTGCTCACGGGACAATTGACTGTGGAGACATGAGGAACACTCCAACATCATGTTGTCAAATGTAAGTGATACACTGTATTCTCTTGTTCATCAAAAGGACAGAATCCTTCCTCTTTTCCCTCACAAGCTAAATATCCAGATAATGAACTTTTATCCTTGGTTTGTAATGTATAGAGGAATGATTTAAAGTCTACTGGGAAATCTCAGAATTAAAACACGTTAAAAAGACAGGAAAAGCCAAGCACAGAAGGAGAAACGTCACATGTTCTCATTCATTTGTGGGAATAAAATAATTACGCTCATATAAATAGAAGTAAGAAGTTTAATTATTAGAGGCTGGGAAGGAAAACAGGGAAGGGGATAAAGAGAGGTTGGATACAAAATTACAACTACCGAGGAGAAATAAATCCTAGTATTCTATTGCACATAGAGTGATTACGTGAAAAATAATCTGCCACATAATTTCAAATAGGTAGAAGAGAGAATTTTGAGTGCTCCCAAAACAGGACAAATGATAGACGTGGATGTGATGGGTGTCCGAATCTCCCTGATTTGATCATGACACATCGTATACCCCATAATGGGTACAATTATCATATTTGAATTAAAGACACTTTTCAAAAAAGACATGCTTGGATATATATAGGATCCTACCAATGAAATTATCATTTTCCACAAGAATATTGATTTAATTAAAATACTGTGTTGATAAACATAAGGACCATGATTTCCTTTGCAAAAAAAAAAAAAAATTGAAACTAACAAGCAGAAAGAATTTCTAAGCATTGTTTCTTCATATTTTCAACTATACATCATTACACAGGAATTACATTTATATATAGTATTTAAGAAATATATGTGGGTGTGTTTGTGTAAGTATAGACAATTACATAGGTATGCAAGTGGAACTTTATAATTTCCTTACTTAAGTGTAGGTTGAGAAATGATGAAGAACGTTTAATTTTTGTTTTGGACTCCGCAGAGTGAACCATTATTATGGGATCTTGGTCGGGGGGAGGGACAAATGGAAGAACACAGTTGAAACGCGTAATTCACACTATGTGGAGCTGTGATGTGTACTTAGGAGGGGGGTGAGGACCTGCCCGGCGTCAGTGACTCAGATATGCCCATTGGCATCAGACACTCAGGGGAGAAAAGGACAAGCTGGACACAGTCCCCCCTGCCTGAATTGCAATTTGTCTCTTGATTTCTTTTTCCTTCAAAGTCTCAGTTCCATGACAGTTAAAACAAAATAATCAAACAAAACTGAAAAAATCCAAAGATACTATAGGTACCAAGGAGCATAACATATGTATAGAAACACGGAGTCAGTAATGCCGGACAACATTAAGATCTTTGAAGGTAGGAATCACCTATCCTAGCTCAAGGACTGGCCTGGACTAGGAAGCCAACACAGCATTAGTGCATTAGCGTCTGAAAACAGCAAAACTCCAGAACAATGGGATGAATGCAAAGGCATAGGAAATGTAGACTATCAGAAAAGAGAATAAAGTTGAGCTTCAAACAACCCAGGTTTAAACTGTGTGAATCTAACAGTAAGCGTTTGTTGTTGTTGCTGTTGTTCATCAACCAAAAGATTTTGGAACAAAAATACCATACTGGTGGGATGGGAAACATGCCCATGTGGAGGGAGGACCCTACCTGTCTGCGGGCTCCACGGGCCTAATGTGGGACTTGATCAGGGGTTATTTTGTTACTTGTGATGCTGAAACCAATCCCCACCGGGTGCCCGAATGGTTGTGTTTGGGTTAAATTAAAAAAAGGAAATCTACAGAGTAGCTCTAAGAAATATTTAGGTAACAAATGTGATGTGTTGGAGAAGCTGCTGTTTATTTATTTATTTTGCTACAAGTATTTTCAAAATAATTTTCCTGAACCACAGAACCTCTCATGTCACAGTCAACCGTCCCCCAACATGAAGCCACTTCAGGGCCCACGTCCTGGTCCTCCTTGGGGAAGGGGCTTCCTTAATCCTTTCTTTGCAGTTTCTACTTAGCCTTCAAACCCATTTTCCACACGTTACAAAGGTAAAAATGGACAGCTAGACACGATTGTGTGTGGTAGAGGAAAAGTGACACCTTTGTAGTATCAATTTGGCCTCCTGGTTCCCTGAAGTTGCTGTGAGTTGGCCCACTTCTACTCCTGTAGGAGCCTGGAAGAGCCTCATGAAACAAGGGAGGGTCCCTTTATCTGGCTGAGGAAAGACACAGGTGAACTGCAGACAGGAAGAAACTCTCTTGATAGTGCTTCTCGGAATTGTTCCTGGTTTCTAAACAGAATACCCATTGTTTTTATAATTAGAGAAATTTATTTTAAATATACCCCAGTGCAATTTCTGTATGTCTATCAATGCCCGGGCTGCAAACTTCTCTGGAATCCCTTCCTAATTTTCTTCAGTATACAATTTTAAATGAAAGTTAATGTGCCAAAAATTATGTCATTACTTTGTATTCCATGCCCCATGTCCCCTTTAGAGGGTTGAGGTCTTGAAGCCTGTGAATCATGTCTGAACATCTTCACATTTCCTACAGGATCTGGAAAAGTGCCACCTATAACAAATTGTCATTACATTTAAATAAATAAAAGTGTTACTGTGGGTTGTTTGATCACATGAATATATGAATATATTCATACTGAGGGCTCAGGGACCCTACGGTTATGTCTTGGTCCTTTTTATTTGCATTGAAAATACACAAATGAGGGGACCATTTATATTTAGTCTCCTTTCCAAATCTCTGAGTGCCACTTTGCACTGTAACCCGTCACTAAGAACCAGATGTTGTAAAGTAACACACCAGTGTTCTTTGAATTTATGGCAGATTTGAGAGAAAGTGGATTCCTGAAAGAAAAATGCAAAGCTGGAGGAGCCTGGAGTGCAGGTGCGCCCGCAGACACGCTGAGCGGCTGAGTGTCGATGATGATGTACGAGTCTCTCAGCTGGGGCACGGTGCCACGTTGAACAATATCAATCGGGAAGTTCTACTACAAAATGTGCAAGTCTTCGTAAAAATGAACAATAAAAAACTGTTCTGCAACAGTTTGAAACTCATAAAAAGTTGAACCTTGAAATGTCGCTGAGATCAGAGCCATCTATAATTGAATGCATGCAGGTCTAGCTTAGCCTCCTGATGAGAGGTGCAGCTTCATCAGCTTTGCAAAAATTAAAAATGCCTCGCAATTGTTTTTTTCTGGCCTGCTCTAGGTTTCTTTATCCTTAACTTGTTTTTGTCATAGACACATGTCATTAAGATAACATGCTTTAAAAAAATTAAGGAACAAAATATTTTTCAGGCTGTGCCTGTCGCTCAGTGGGTAGGGTGCCGGCCACATACACCAAGGCTGGTAGGTTCAAACGCAGCCCGGACCAGCTAAAAAAAGAAAAACAACAACAACAAAAAATAGCCAAGAGTGTTGTGGCGGATGCCTGTAATAATCCCAGCTACTTGGGAGGCTGAGGCCAGAGAATTGCTTAAGCCCAAGAGTTAGAGGTTGCTGTGAGCTGTGACACTGTGGCACTTTACCCAGTGTGACAGCTTGAGACTCTGTCTCAAAAAAAGAAAAAGATTTTTTTAAGTATATAAATACCGATATTATCACCCATTCATCAAATAGTATAATTTAGTCATATTTGTGTGATATTTTCAGTGAAATATTAGAAATGCAGGGATAGTTGAAGTCTGCCTTCCTCCCCCGTGTCCCCCAATCTCCTTCCTGTCTCTTTCTTCCCCCAAAATTATGACTATTATTAATTTTGTGCTTTTCTTTTAATATACGTTTTGAATACATATTTTTAAAAAATCACATTTGAAATAAAAATATTTTATATCATGGTGCATCTTGCTCCTTTCCTTAGCTACTTTTAAATGTGTGTCCACACGTGTGTCCACACGCGTCCCTGGCTGGGGGGTCATTCCTGGGCGTCTGGGGCCTCTGCCTCATTGTTCTCTGCTCCATTAGTTTTCCTCTTTCTGAGACTGGTAGAATTTTATTAGCTTGAAAATTTCCATCTTCCAACATCCAGCCTTGCATGTGCTCAGAATTTCCAGCATGGTACCCTTTTTTTCATCTTATTTGTCTGGGGTAAAGGTTCATTTTTAATGTTCATTCTCATTTTATTGAGTAGGTTTTACTTCATCATATTTTTAAACATCTATTTTGTCATTCTGTTGCATCCTCCTTGAATGACTTGTTCATATACTTTGACTATTTTTCTACAGGGTCTCCAGTGTCTTTGACTGATTTCATCGACTTTTCTTTATAATTTTGAAAACAAATCACTAGTGAGTTCAACGAGATGCAAATTTCGCTTTGGGGATATTATCTTTTGCATTTATATACAGCACATATTATTGAATAACGTTTTAAATTTAAAGTCACAGTTATGGATTACATACATAATAATTTCTGCTCTTGGGTATTCTACCTTACTCTGAAGTCATTAGGAAATTTTTTTTGTATTTTTTTCTACAAGTCTTAATAATTGCCTTCCCGGAATCAATATGTTTTTGATAGTGTGAGATAGGAAAAACAATTTTTCTTCACTAGTTTCCAAATAATGCCACTTTTCTATTCACCCGTTCTTTATATGCAGGGAGGTGCTGATGAGTTCTCTCTCCCTTGGTCCATTTCAGTAGCTTGTTTCCACCACCCTTTCTGGCGTTTGTGGTATTCCTGTTGTTACTTATCTTTTAAGTTTGTCTAAATTATTTCTAATTCTTTAACCTTCAAATAATTATAGATCAACTTTTCTAATTTAAAAAATAAAACTGAGATTCACAGCCCTGAAAATGTACATTAGCTTTGGAAAATAAGGCATTTTATAATCTCACAAGCACATCCCATTTCCCTTTTTGTGTCTTTTTTTGTGCCCTTCAGTAATATTTCATACTCCCTAAGCGTCTGCATGCATTGACCAGTACAACAGGGGACAGGTTTGGTAACCGACGTGAATGGATCCTTTCTTTTTTTTGTCCTATTCTATTTTTTGTCCTTTCTTTTTTGTCCTATTTTATTTTCTATTTGTATATACACATGTGTGTGTAGATGGACAAAAGGTAAATAAGTATTTTAATTCTAATTCATTGTCTATCACCTAAGTTTAGACAATCATATTTTTCCACACATAAGATGCATTTTTTTTCTCTAGTGTTTGCAAATTGTGTTGCTATTTATGATTTTGTGTGTGTTTCTATCTTGCCATCTTGCTACATGGGTTAAAACTACTATTGGATGTTGAATAGAAATAGTCAGAAAGAGTAGCCTCTTTTAACCAAAAATCAATTAAGAGGCTTATGCAGTTTAGTATAAGGTATGATTAGTGTTAAGACATTTTAGCAGGTTCAAATTTTGACCTTTTACTCATATCTTTAAAAGTAACACCTGATATAATTTTAAGTTATATTGTTGTTTCAATCCTATTTAACATCAGAGTTAATTTTTCCTTAATTATATAATAATATATAAAGAATAATGTTTTCGGGGGCTCAACTGCTATTTCAAAATGATCTAATTCTTCATTTCTCTATTTCTTTAGCTGGGCATAATATTACAAGTAAAAAATTATTTTCTCTGATTTATTTGTAGTTATTAATCATTGCCTTTAAGTTCTTTTAAATTTTGGTAAAATAATTTACACTGTAACCATTGATAAATGTACAATTCAGATGTGTTAAACATTTTCACAGTGTTAAACAGACCCTCAGAACTTTCTTGTCTCACCATCTGGAGCTCTGTACTCAGTAAACAGTGACTCCCTTTTCTTCCTCCCCTGAACTTTTGGAAGCACCTTTCTATTCGGTTCCTGTGACTTTCACGACCTAAATACCTCGTAGGTAGAATCTTACCGTATTTGTGTTTTTGTGACTGGCTCATTTCACTTCGCGTGTCTCTAAGGCTCACCACCACATTGTACCATGTGACAGAATTTCCTTTTTGGAAATGCAGTATCACATTTTGCTGTACATGACAGTCTGTTTATTTATTCATTTGCTAATGGGTACGTTGGATAATTTTCACATCCTGCAATGTCAATATTGCTACAATTGGCTTTAAGCTCTATATCATTTCTGTTTATCTCATTTCTTCAAATGTAGATATGTTTCTTATATTTAAAAAATATTATATTTATACTAGATCTTTTTTAGTATTGCTGCAACTGAATGATAATTTATCGTTTTTCATCTTTTGAGATACACTCATTTGCAATGGGAAAATTCTATTCTTTTAAGAAAGTATCGCACATATCTTTTATAGTTTCTCTGCCACTTTTCTTGTCTCTTCTGCTATTATTAATTGAAATATCTTGGAACTTCAATTTTTATCTTTTTAAACTGTTTCTTAATATTTTTATTTTGATTCTGTTGGATTTTATGTAAATCCTTTAATTCTCTTTTCAATTTACACATTCCCTGACTCTGTTTTTCATATCCAGTGTAGAATGTGTCCTAATTATTTGCTACATTAAATTTAATGGTTGTGCGACTAATATATCTAATTCATCATTTTTAAAAATCTATCTCTTCTTATATTACACATGTTTGGGTTTTGCTCAAACTTGCATTTCACAATGATTAAAGTCTAAATTCTTTTTCAAGCCCATGTAGCCTGTTGTCAATTATAGAGATATTTCTGATTCTCAACCCCACATTGTTTTATGTAACTATTTGTAGTAGAAATCTGGTGATATCCACAAGTAATTTGTTCTATAATGAATAAAATGACTTCAGATAAAAAAAAGTGTGTGAAACCTAGCTGTCAAGATCTCTATTAGGTCCAATGTTATCCAAAAAGAAGAATAAACTTCATTCTTTTTCAACAGTGTTCCTGAGAGTCAGTGACATGACAGCCAGTAGTCTCTTCTTTAGAGATGAAGTGATTTATTTTTTTTCTTGGTCTTAGTCTCTACTGGCCACAGCAATATGTCTGATTGATTCATTTCTACTATTTTGGTAGGAGTCTGAAGAGAAAAGTAGTTGAGAAGATAGAATGAATCTTTGATTTGGCGATTCTATAAATTATGAAATATAATTTCATATGTCAAAAAAGAGGTAGACAAATTAAAAACGAACTTAATCTCCATACAAATACTGAAGGGGATCTAGATAGTATACACATTCAGATACAGATGATTTTTATAGACCCTTCCTAAATGATTAGCATGTCCTACATCATAGTCATTAAATATATCCTAGTGGGGGCTATATTTATTCTACTGTACTGTAGAAAAAACCCGAGGCTCATAAAATCCAATTCACTGCAGCTGGTTATATGGTATGTGGCAGAGCTAGGATGTCATGGGAAGAACCAGGCTCTCAGATGCCAAACTAAAGCCCTTTTTACTATATTACAGGGACCACAATGAAAATATCAATTTGATATTTATTTTTTAATTTTATACATATTCTTGAACTTTTTGCTTCTACCATAGAGTTTCTTTGTCTTTTTCTCTTGAGTGGTCTTCTAAATCAATGAACAACTAATAAAGCAGAATCTGATGTAAGAAGTCATGAAGACTTTGAAAATACTACTGCCTTAGAAGCTTGAAAAGAAGTCTTAGTATGGTTTGTATGACCAAATGTAATGCTATACTTGGACTTTTATTAGCAATAAAATGATATTAAAACAAAAGGCAATGGAAATATCAAAGACAAACTGAGATCACTCCCTACTTAATCTCCTTCCAAGGTGTGTCAGGAAAGTAATGGTCCAGGAAGCCAGTTTGTTCCCCTGTCAAAGGAGGGCATCTCAACCAATTGAGTTCTAAAGATCTAATTGGCATTTATTAGCACTTCAACGTACCATTAGCAAATGAATTGGGCAGCATCTGCCTACAAAACTGAAGCCTCTCCAATGAGCAGAACAGAGTGGGTTGAGCTTAATAAGTAAAAGGAGCTGGGTGGTGCATGTGGCTTAAAGGAGTAGGGCGCCAGCCCCATATACCGGAGGTGGTGGGTTCAAACCCAGCCCTGGCCAAAAACTGCAAAAAAAATAAAAGTAAAAGTAAACGAAGCTAAAGAAAATACTGATGAGGAACAAAACCAAAATGACTAACCATTCAAAGTTACTTTCCTCATAGGGAATCTTACTGGCCTAAGGTAGTGGCTATTGTTTCTCTCTTGATTCCTTGGAAGGTAAATGCCTTACATTTCAATTTGGCAAATGTAACTTTGGCACAAGTAACTATTTTGGTCCTGCTGTCCGTTAACATTTCTATGTTTCTGAAATCAAATGTAGTTGCCTACTCATAGCTACTACAGACTGCCAACAAGGACAAGAACTCATAAAATGATAAACATGTCTTTCTAACCCTTGAGACAAAACCATGAAACCTTTGCTCAAAACAAAGTCTGTGAAACTTCTCCTCTAGTGAACCCAACATGTGCTCTACTTTATTTGTTGTTTTATTTTCCCTCTTAAGGGATATACTTCCCCTGAGGATTCCTAGCAAATATAGCCTTATAGTTTGCATTGCTCAGCTGATTGTAAAAGCTCAGTTAGATATACAATTTTAAATAGACACTAATTGTCATTTGATCTTTGACAAATCTATCAAAAATATAAATAGGGGGAAAGATTCCCTATTTAACAAACGGTGCTAGGAGAATTGGCTGGAACTTGTAGAAGGCTGAAACTGGACCCACACCTTTCACCATTAACAAAAATTGACTCTCACTGGATAAAAGATTTAAACTTAAGACATGAAACTATAAAGATTTTTGGAGACGGTGTAGTGGAAACACTTGAAGAAATTGGCCTAGGAGAATACTTTACAAGGAGGACCACATGGGCAATTGAAGCAACACCAAAAATACATTACTGGGATATGATCAAACTAAAAATGTTTTGCATAGCCAAGAACATAGTAAGTAAAGCAAGCCGACAGCCCTCAGAAGATAGATATTTTCTGGGAGAGGATATTTTCAGGTTATGCTTCTGACAAAGTTTTGGTAATCAGAATCCACAGAAAACTCAAACTTATTAATAAGAAAAGAACAAGTAATTCCATTTCATTGTGGGCAAGGGACTTGAACAGAAGGTTCTCTGAAGAAGACAGGGGCATGGCCTACAGACACATGAAGAAATGATCATCATCTTTAATTATCAGAGAAATGCAAATCAAAACCACTTTGAGATATCATCTGACTCCAGTAAGAGTGGCCCACATAACAAAATCCCAAAACTACAGATGTTTGCAGAGATATGGAGAAAAGGGAACACTTCTGTAACTGCTGGTGGGAGGGCAAACTAATACGTCCCTTTTGGAAAGAAGTATGGAGAATACTCAGGGATCTAAAAATAGACCTGTCATTTTTAGACCTATCAAATAGTTCCTGCAATTTCTCTAGTAGGTGTATATCCAAAAGACCAAAAATCACTTTATAATAAATGTATTTGCACTGGATTGTTCATTGCAGCTCAATTCATAATAGCCAAGTCATGGAAGAAGCCCAACTGCCCATTGACCCATGAATGGATTAATAAATTGTGGTGTATATATACCGTGGAATATTATGCAGCCTTAAAAATGATGGAGACTTTACCTCTTTTACGTTTACATGGATGAAGCTGGAACATATTGTATTTAGTAAAGTGTCTCAAGAATGGAAGAAAAAATATCCAGTGTACTTAGTACTATTATGAAACCAATTTACAATCATTCACCATTTCATATGAAGAATAGATCACAACCATGTCCCAAGATGAAGGAGGGAGGGAGGGGACGACAGATCGAGGGAGGGTGAATGGTGGGATCACACCTATGGTGCATAATGCAAGGGTACATGTAGGATCTATTATTATAGAGTATAAATATCTTAACACAATAATTAAGTAAATGAGATGAAGTTTATATTAACCAGTGTGCTGGAAGTGTTCCTATTTCTATATGAAATCAGCACACTGTACCCCATAAATGCATTAATGTATACATGATCTATGTGTTTATGATTTAATAAAAAAATTAAAAAATGGAGTGTATATATGATAAAAGTACCATAGACATTAATTGGTCCTCCATTTTATTTTATGGAGATAAGGGTCTACTTATGCTGAAAATAAAAAATAGTATAATTTTATATAACATGTAAACTAAAAAGAGAAACTAGCTTTGCTTATTAATACAGTCCAAGAGCACATAGAGTTAGAAGAGTATGGATAATCACCTCATATCCTGTAAATGTTTCTACACTTCAATTTCCAATTTCCCCAATTACCTGGAAATTATTTTTTGAATTAATCTGACTAAAACTGCCAGAAGTTGCAAAGCCACAGGGGTAGTTAGGCATGGATAAACTGTGCACTCAAATCGATGCCATCTGACCAAGTGGGAGTGGGTGGCCTGATCCTAAGTCAAAGATGATAATTTTGTAGTTTCCTTTCAGCTGGATGGGTTTCCCAAATATCCGTCCTGAACTTTGCCCCTGAGCCCCCTGTTTTTTTAGGGTTGTGGTCAGAAATCTGGAGCCCAGGTTGAACTTGTCTCTCTGACACATTTCTCTTTACTTTTTTTCCAGGACAGGCTTTAAATAATTTATTTAAGGTACATTTAAAATGTATTAAAACTAAAATGTGTGATTGCTATCACAAAGGGCAAAGCTTAGGGGCTCAACTGTTTCAGTTTGTTGACTAATGACCTCAATGCGTGGTAACAAGGACATGGGAACAAGGATCCTGGTAAGCTATAAGACTTCTCCAGGTTCAAAAAGACAGTGGAAAGTAAGGTTTAGACAGATAGAGTTTATAGCCTTTATTATTGTTGTGATTTTGTTAGCATGCAATCCAATCAAACATATAATCTTAGTAACCATCAAGGGAGCATTACAAAAGGTATAACCATAGTTTAGATTTATTCCTAAAAGGCGCCAGTATTTATACGATACAATGTGAAGTGATTTTTCCCACTCAACAAATATAAATTTCTATTTGATTGGTAGGATTCATTGATGGGTTTGTAAAAGGTAACTAAAATATTGCCATATCAAAAGTATTATAAATCATTACAGAATTCACTATGTGCTCTATAATACATAGTTCTTCTTGATGTAGGGTTGGGAGCAGCACCTCATCTCTGCATAACTCAGCTGTTCTGTGACAAACAGGATAGGGTGATCTTGGGGGTGTTTTCTCATTCTCCCAGTCTGCAGAGGGATAGTTCAAGGCTAAAAAAGACATTTTTTACCTAAAACTTCACTTGATTTTCAGTGCTACAATATCATGAGCACAAAATTAATTTAACAAAAAGAAGGAATATGAGGAACCAAAAGTAATAGAAATAGTGTTCAAGTCATCAGTACATAACTAGTCTTTTTTGGTATGTCACATGTCATATATTTGGGGCAACTGACAAGTTTGTTCTAAGAATGAGTAGAAACTTCTAAAATGCCTTTTCTATCCCTGCTGTAGAATGATCTCTGACCTTGAATTCCTTTGCCTTATGCGCATTTTAATTCCTTCTCTGAGTGAATCTTGTCTCAATTATCTTTGGCCAATCACTCGATGATTATAAGCTATAATTTAGCTAGCAAAGAAGTCCCAATGTATTTTATAAATAGCAAAAGTAAAGAAATATGTGCAATATTAATCCTTTCAGCATCCATCATTTTTTGCACTAAATGAATGGTTATTTTCAACTCCATTGTACACCCAGACCTTTACTTTGGCAAATGAAAGCACAGATATCCTGGAACAAAGGGAAGAATCAATTCAGGGGCAGAGGCAGAGCAGTTGGGCGGAGTTTCCTTTCTTCCCAAGGGTGGAGCGCCTTCCCTATACTCACTACATCTGGCAGCACAGATGGCAGGAAAATTAATAGAAGGGAGGCAGGATTGACCTCACGTGGATATAAACAAGTCCTGAGACTACACAGGCAGGCAAATCTGATAACATCCTTAGAACAGACCTTGAAAGTTCACTGAGTTCAGCTCCCTGCTGCTGGGAGAGCTGTGCCTGACAAAGTCTGGGGTCCTGGGCTACCGTCCTTTAGGTAATGTGCATGGAGACACTAAGATAGGTCACCAAGAAAAAAACATGCATTCTATCACTCTAGGTAAATCTAAGAATAGTATGTGAACATCTGTTTTATATTAGTATGTGTTGTTAGAGATGAGGTTAGCAAAAACTACTACTTGAGATTTTTGTTTATCATATGCATTATTGGAATCTTCAGAGATAAAAAGCTTAGAGAAAGATGCCCATCCTTAAACACTTTAGTAGGGCGAATCCAACCAGCTTGTTCAAAGGAGATGTTGGTCAGTGATACTAATTATTAGATAAGTTTTATCTATTGATTACAGAATCATTGACCAAAGAAATGAGATGGGATTTGTAATATTGTGCAGCTGTGGCTTGGCTATTCCTACACGTTTGACAGGCTGACTTAAAGTTTCTTCCCACTCCCATCTCAATCACCCTTTCTCATTAAAGGTGGCTCCACAGGCAATAGGTCCTAATCTAAGGCTTTCTGGGGGTAAAGAAAGAGTTGCTTTTCTGATTAAAAGGACACATAGACCCCAGGTGGTGCCTTCTGTCCTAGTTTTCTTGAACACAGAGTTGGTGAAACAGTAGTTCCTCCTTATGTGGTTTCATTTTCTGAGGTGTTAGGGACCTTTGGTCAGTAGTGCTCTGAAAATGTTAAATGGGCAATTGCAGAAGGAAACAATTCATACATTTTAAATTGCATATTGTCCAGAGTAGCGTGGTGAGGTCTCTTCCTATCTTCCACCTGGTATTTGAACCCTCCCTTCATTTGGCATCTTTGTGCCGACCACATAGCTTCATGGATAGCAGATCAGCTCTGAAATCCATGAGATGGGAGACCATTTATCTTTGGTAAAGGTGTTGCCAAATAGTACGTTAAACCATAATTCTGTTTAACATGACCATTATATTGCACTGACAAAACTGCAGCTGAAATTAGGCTCAAAAACCTGAATTCCCAAATTTATACATCTTGAACTTACATGAAAACATTTATGCAAATAAGGGGCCTATTGCTCCAATTCTGTTGGCTCTTGTTTTAGTGGGTTCCCACCATTTCTGTCTCTAGAAATTATGATAGGTGACGAGTCTTAGTGTATGCAAATAATCGTCAAAAACGTGATACTGTGGTATCAAATAGAGAGTTTCCTTTCAGCTCTTTGAGGATTCTCCATACTTCTTTCCAAGAAATTGTATTAATTTTCCATCCCACCAACAGTGTAAAAGCTCTCTCTGTGATCTCACAATTCCCTTATGAGGTATCTACCCAGAAGGAAAAAAAAATCATTTTACCATAAGGACATTTGCACTAGAATGTTCATTGCAGCTCAATTCATGAAGGCCAAGATGTGGAATCAAGCCAAGTGCTCATGAAGGAGTGAATAAACTGGTATATGCCTAGTGTGGGATACTATTCAGCCATAAAAAAGATAGAAAAGTTGACATCATTTGTATTACCCTGCATGGAGTTGAAAAACATTCCTCTTAGTGAATTATTCCATGAATGGAAAAGCAAAGATTCAAGATAGGCAAAACTAATATGAAACCAGTTGATAAACAATTACATGCACACGTGGGAGAAAAACACAATTAAAATCAAGTGTTGGGAGAAGAGAGGAGAGAAAGGAGAGAAGGGAATGGGGGGAGGGCATGGTAAGCTCTCACCTAACAGGCATGATGGAAGGATCTTACAGCACACTCCCTGGGAGAAGGGCTCAGCTACAACTTGGACTTTACCTAACAAATGCAAATAATGCAACCTAATCGTTTGTACCCATTTATCAATATTAAATAAAATCAAAGAGATAAAAAGCATGTAATACTATAATAAAAGAACATATGGAGTTTGAAATGTATGGAAAGATGCATCATCATATTATAATACAATAATCATATTCTCAATTGTAAAAAGATTCTTATTCAAATAGGAAAGAATGCAGCCGCCCTGCTAATCAGTATTCTTTTCTTCTGTTTTCAGTTTTAATCACTCACATGCACTCCTGCACTCAGTCACAAGATCTGTGTGCTGGAGGAGGCAGGAGACTTTATGCCTGGTGGAGAGGACAGGCTGCTCTGATGAGTCTCATGCAGCAGGTGTCTGATGGACTATTATTTAATCTCTGCTTCGGGAAAGAGCAATCAAATGATAGCTGTTGGTATTTATTTAATAAAAACTCCAGATGTTGACAACGTTTCCCCATGGCCATTGATAGAGAATGATTTGCACACAGCTGCTAAAAGAAAGTCGCACCCAAAGCCTTCATGATTGTCCCTGGGAATAATTCTTTCTTCTTTGTGTATTTTATGCATAGCCCTTATGGCATGATTCACATATTTTTCAAGTCTTATTTTTAAATAAAACTTATTCACGTTGATTCTTTTATATTCCTATAAAGAGCTCTGACACATATTAATAGGGACATTTTAATGTGACAATAGAATGCCAACATTTTGAGTTTCTCCTTTACCTAAAATCTATCTATCTATCTATCTATCTATCTATCTATCTATCTATCTTTTTAAACTTTGAATGAAGGCAAGGAAAGTAAAGCACAAACTTTTTTTTTGGAACGTAATTCAAATTTGTACTCTCCCATTATTTATATGTTACTTAGGGTTTTAAAAATGTTTTCTTATTTTTATTTTTTATAAACAGCTCAATGTCACAAAAGGAAACACCTTAAATTTGTCCCACACCCACAGAAATATTTTCCGTGCTATCTCTGAGTTGCTTCAGGATAGATAGATGGGATAGATTGTCTCCCTCCAGACAGCACACTCTGGTATTCTTTGGCTCATGTAAAACCCATAAGAAAGTAATAGGAACTTTACTGGGATGAAAAAATAATAGCAGAAACAAATGTCGGGTACATTTCCTTATTTTTTCTTTTCAGTCACTTCGTGGGTACACTTCTCAGGAGGATGCAGGAATGTCTTAGGAGCTTCTTCAGGGAATGAGAGGCAATGATGAGTTGTTGAGACTCTATAAATGAGTGTTGTCCTGCAGATGCTGCCCAGGGTGAAATGTCTGACTTTCTAGTCACTGGAGAACAGGGACATAGCTTTGTCTGCTACCTCACCATCCCAAGTCTTTGGAAGCGAGCTCACATCTACAGCAGGGATGCCTAGCTTTCCTTTCTTTCCTCCACCTCTTTCCTTTCTTTTTGTCACTGTTTGAATGTGAATGGCCACAGATACATAAACCCAGACTGAAATCACTAAGAAAATGTGGTTGAAGTTACATTATAAACCCTAAATAATTAGAGAACATGACATCAGGACCCTACTACCATTTACCAATGACTTATTGGCTGAACAGAAATGGATTATCTGATGGTTTGGCAGTCACAGGTATGAAAGGGGTATAACTGGGTTGAAATGACGGTGTCTTCAGGTCTGTGACCCTGCTGTAACTTCTGGGGGACATTCCCTTTTCTTGCCTTTTCCAGCAACTGAAAAGGCATTGCTTTGCCAGCTTCCTCTTCCTCCACCTTTAAAGCCAGCAGGATACCATCCAACACCTGTTTCTAACTCTGAACTCGACTACCTTTGACAATTTCATTTATTCTTCTGACCCTTCTCTTTCCATTTCATAAGGATCCTTGTGATACACTTCATTCTAAGCTGGCATAATATAATCTCCTCATAATGAAATCCTTAATAACACCTGTACAGTCCCTGTTGCTACATGAAGTAATAATATGTACAAAGGTTCCAGGGACTATAACATAGACATTTTGTAGGGTACTACAAAAATTATATACTATCCTTACAAAAACCAGATGAGATTATTTATTTCAAAAAAGCTCTATACAGGTAATTGTAGGAACTGGTCAATTTTTAAAATAGCTAAATGATTTATTAAAAGTTCAAACTTTTTTTTCATATATATGTGTGTATGCATAGTGTGTGTGTATATATGTGTGTGTGTGTGCATGTTTTTGTGTATCCATATATTTAAATGGCTATAAGTTGCAGGAGCCTATGTAAGATAATTAAGAGCATAACACTTAAGATAGCTATGTGAGGCTAAACTATATAAATTACTACTAATTTGCCTTATTATATTATGAAAATTAGAGTACACAATTTAACATCAACATATAGTATTTGTAAATTAAAAGATGTAGTAGAGCAAGCAAGATTGATTCTTTTCCTTGAGGGATCTCTTTACTCCCTATTTTATTTGGGTCATTTTCCTTTGGTGGTTCAGGACAGTCAGACTGGAAAACAAAGCAGGAAAAGCAGAATGTGATGAGTATAAAATATGGGACATGAAACTTTCGTGGTTATTCTACTATGATAGAGAGAAGCAATAGAATTATGAGGATATCAGTAAAGGTAAATTCATACAGACCTGATTCCTCTTCAGTTATTCACTGTGTAAGCATATTAGTAAGTTTAATAATAAAGGTAATGTGTGGGGTGTCACGGGCAAAGAGGAGGGTGGCTGAGGTTGAGCACAGTGAGATATTTTACTGGAGGGCAATTATGAAACTGAGTGACCTCTTGGCTGCAGGAGAAAGCACCTGCTGTCACGGTACTGGGAAAGTGCTGGCCCCAACAGGCACTGACCAGCAGACGCTGGCTGTGAGGAGCGGATCCTCCTGGCATGCCCTTCAGTGTAGCTTCTACAAGCCCCAGTGTGGTAGTCAGGAAATCTTCCTGTGTGTAGAGCTACACAGTTTTCTGTTCCATGATTTTTATAAATCCCAATGATTCTGAATACAGAAAACAACTCCTTATACAAGAAAGTGAACAGAAAACCCCCAATATGTCTCTGAGTTTAGTGTGGCGCACAAATAATTTGGATGTGCTCTCCAGGTCCCCATGTATGAGAAAGCACTCCTGGAATCCCATATTCCCCTTCCAGACTCCCCCATCTGTTTTTTATTCTTCGTACCTTACCCCCACTTACTCAACTCAAAGCTAGATATCTTTGAAGGCTTTGCTGCTTAAATCAAAAGACTTTTCAGTCACTAATTTCACTGGGTTTTCAGCAACTATCCGCATGCCTGACCAATCTTCCTCCTTCCCAGTATTTTCCTTGGCATTGGTGGCACACTTTTTCTTGGATTGTCTCCTATCACTTTGGCTGGTGCTTATCAGTCTCCTCCACTGGCTGCCTCTTCTGTCCATGCCCGGACCACCTAGTGCATAATCATGGTTCCTCAGAAATCTCCTCCATTGCCAAAGTTTCCAACACCAACACTCCTGTGTTGATAGCCCCATCTATATCTCCGTGACAAGCCACTTTTGTCATCTAATATATATGCAATTGCATAATTGCAATCTGACACGCATATCTCACACTTGTTTTAAACTAAGCATATTCCCAACTGATAGAGGGTCTTTGGCCTCAGACTTACTTCTCCACCAATGTCCTCTTTCTCAGCAAGAAGCCAAACCTTCTGGCACAGAAAACCACTTTTACTACCTCCTGCTGATCCTTCCTCCTACATGTTGTTCAAACCCAGTTGTTTTTCACCGGTACCCCACCAGTCCCTCTGTGCAAGATCATTTCTTTACCAGGAAACTTTTGAAAAATTCTCTTCTCATCTAGCCCTGGTCTATGCTCCACTCAGGAACAACAGAGATCTATTTAACAGCAAATATGATCTGCAAGGCACTTCATGCTTCAACACTTAAACTCCTTAAAACTCTAGACATGACTCTTTCCCCAGCCCCATGCATTCCCCTCTAGTTGCACTGATCTTTCTGTCTCCAAAACCACAAAACTTGTTCCTATGTTAGGGCATTTGTACTTTCTACTCTCTGCCAGGAATGTTCTCCTAACACAGCACAGTTTCCATAACCCTTTCCCGCCCTAGTCTTGCAGACAATGTTAGGCAAACCTGTACACTCACATACCACTCTGTGCGTGTGTACATCTCAATTTACTGTGCATGATGAATTCAGGGGTTTAACCCAGTCCCTGGATCTACTGTTGAAATTAAACATCAACACTCTTCCCTTTCTCACAGTAATTTTAAATATAAAAATCAAATATATAAATATCTTGATGGATGAAAGGAATAACAATTTTCTATCACACATGCAGAGGAGGGTCAGCTGTGGAGAGAACTAGAAGACAGGATTCCAAATGATGCTCCTTTATCATGTGGGATTTTCAAACACTGAAACTACAGAGCTCATGTCTCATTATGATGTTATTAAACAAGTCACTGAAAAATAATATAGATGACTTAAAGAAACACTTCCAAAATCTGTGAAATAAATAAACAGGTATACAAACAAAATTAAAATGTTATCTGTGAATGGTATCACCAAAATTCAGGGGAAAGAATAGCAAACTACTCAAAAATAGAGTTAGAAGCATGAAAAGGAAATAAAAATTGATAATAAACATGAAACTTTAACATCATGGAGATAGACAGCTAAATTAGACAGTGAAAATTAGAAACTAGGAAGAACTAATCAAGAAAAGAAAAATTCAGTCAAATTAAGCAAAAATGCACATTTACACCAGGATATATTAAAGAATGTTTGAAGTGGATGCGTTAAAAATAAATGGATTGGAACTTTCACGAATAAATTTACAGGAATATAATATGAATAGTGGTATAGGTAAACAAATCTAAAGTTTGGAAATATGGTTCTATAAATTATTCTTCAAAAGGAAAAGTTATAAAACGCTACCAAACATACTAAAATAATAAACAATTGGTTAGTTTTTTTTAAAGTCAATTATTATTATTTTGTTTCAGATTAATATATAAGTACAAATGATTAGGTTACATTGTTTTCATTTGTTAGGTAAGTCCAAGTTGCGGTTGAGGAGATGTGCCTCACATACAGCCCTGCATTGTACCTGTGAGGTGACAGCCCTTCTTCCTCCTCCCCTCTCTCCCACTTGAATTTAATTGTGTATTTTAGTTTCCCTGTGCATGGAGTTGTTCCTCTGCTAGCTTCATATTAGTATTGAGAACAATGTGCACTTGACTTTCCATTCTTGTGACATTTTACTTAAGAAGATGTTCTCTGAATCCATCCAGGTAAATAAAAAAGATATAGTCTGCATTTTTCTCAATGGCTGTATAGCTTAAGAAAATAGAGTCTTAATGAAGAAGGAAAAATATAACAAAAGTGGAAAGATGAAAATAGTCCTCTGAGGTGAAATAACTCCCAGAGTCCACAGGGCAGGATGCGGTCTGCAGAGACAGAGTGAATGAATGACCAGGAGAGAGAGCAACCATTAACCTCTCTGTCTTCATGTCACACTGCTTCGAACTCTGGATGCCACATGTTCTTTCCAGGCTCACCTGTAAATGCACCTATAGGAGCTTATCAAAAATATTTAGTTACATTGTACATAAAGTTCTTGTTGAGTAGAGAACAATTAAAGCTTGAGTCTGTTCAATAACTTATATCTGTTTACTCTTCTTACTCACCCATCATGAAGTATAGAATGAAATTTACAGTAATTGAAATACGACTATATGTGTGTATCCACATATTGTCCATCAGGAAATTTACATTTGTTAAAAATAACTGAGATCAGGAAATATTATTTGTAGTGTAAAATTCTCTGATATCAACCCTCTCAGAAAATACAACTGGGAAATGAGGTGAGAAAAACTAGAGAGTACTAATTTCAACCTCTGAAAACAAAACATAATTTATACCATGCACTAATTCATTGCATTTATTTAAAATTATTTCTGACTATCTACCTTTTAGGAATGTCACAAGCATTAAGCACACATGCCAAAGACACTTCTGAAATTCCTACTCCTGCAGAGCATGCCATTTTTCAAACAATACTTAAATTAGAAAGCATTTGATATCATACTAAATAATAACCACGATTATCAAAGGAGTGTACCACTCTACAGGTGAGTAGCACAGGTGGGCTCAAAATGGGTAAGGGTCAATTTTGCATCATTGAGCAATTGACTTTTACTCAGAAGACCAAAGCACTGGACAGATTGCCCGGACAGGCTTGCCAAGGATAGAAAAGGGGGTGTGTCTCAAATAGAAGAAACCCTGATGGAAGATGGAAATGGTTCTCAAATGTTACTATGCATCCTAAACCCCTGGGGGGCCTGTGAAGCTGGACAGACTCCTGGACTTCGTACCCAGGGTTTCTGATTTGGTAAGTATGAAATGGGACCCTAATATCTGCCTATTCAATGAATCTCCAGAAGCAACTCTTTGAATCTACTCTTCCATTAATCTTACAAGAACACATTTTGAAAACCATTACCTTACAGTATACATTTGACATGAAAGTACTTACCAAGTAAGGCATAGAAAATGAGCCAGCATAATGAAAAGATGAGACAGAATAAGAAACGCATTCAATGTGTGGCTGAGAGTTACAATGAAATCAGAGCATGGAGCGTCTTTCAAGTATTGTTCAGAGATCTCATCTACAGGTATTGCTAAGCCATCTAGGGAAGAACAATCTGATTTTTTTTATTCCACTCATTCCTGAAGTAGTAGTTAGTAGGAGATAGGGGCTGTGGATGTAGGTAGAGAAATTGATATAGAAATAAATGGCAGGTGCAATGGTAGGAAAACATAGAGGAGAGCTGAGAATACCAGCAAGGGAAGAGGAGACATGATGGTCCACGGTGCCTAAGTGAATGGAAAGGCACCAAAGTTTGAGAGATGGCATTAAGTTAAAAACAAACAACAGACTAACAGATTAAGTGAATTGGATGTTTTGATAAAACCCCAAAATAGTGACATATCACTCATTTTATTTATTTTCTAAAGAGAAGATGGAAAAAAAACATTCTTCAGTACAAACCACTGTCAAAAATATCACTTGTGTCTGATTTATCTGAACACAGAAAATTAATAAATGAGCTTGAATCATTCATTTATCAAATATCCAAAATTTCAGTCATTAAATATTCAGTCAATAACCCTATCATGCATAGCCAGAAAACCCAAAGTTGTCTGAGAAACAAATCAATGGAAAGTAAGTGATTTGTTTTTACAGAGGTGAGAATACTGGACTCTGTGTTTGACCTGCACCTATGTCCTGATTTCATCCTGATTCTGACAAAAAACAACTCTATGATGTGAGGATAAAAATAAAACAAAACAAGGCACTGAACTTCTTTAAGCCTGAGTTTGCTAATCTGCAAAAGATAAATGTTATACAAATATTATGAAACAAATGAGCACACGAAAGAGATGATTTTCTCAATAAATATTAATCCCCTTCCACAATAGCATTTTTCAAATCTCACCTTCTTTGAGAGGGAAAATTTCCTGCCAACAACTGGGGACTATGACTTTTTTTTTCTTACCTCAACTTTCTGTAGAAAAATGTGATTCTGCAATCTATTTTTTACTTTGCTTTTCATGCACTGTGAAGTTTCAATTCTTCAGTATCTTTCTCTAGGTCTCTATGATGAAAGTTTTGTTATGAACTAAAGAACACCAGAAATTTGTCTGCAAAACAATGCATGCTATTCAGAGAGAACAAAATGTTCCATCTTGAATTTTGATGGAAAGCTTAGAAAACTGAAATTGATCCAGGGAAGCTCTACTTCACTGGTGAACGTCCCTATGTTGAGAGTTTCAATTTAAGGGGGAGAATACACATTGGATAATCAATATTTTCCAGGCAGTAGAATTAAATGTTTTAAATGTATCAGTGTTATGTCTGGACAACTTCAGAAAACATAAAACAAGATTACTGGTATTTTTATTTTTAATAATAATCCAAATATAAACAAATATATTCAAAATTAGGAATTCAGAAAATACAATTTGTATTTTAAAGCCATAGAAATAACAGTAGAGGTTGACTATTATATCAGGGCAAAGCATACTTTGGACTCTTTCTGTTATTTCAACAAGTTTTAGCTGAAGAGACACATATTATGTGTTAAAATATTTCACATTCTCTGAATAATTCAAAGGTGGAAATATGGTTCCTGATTCATTTTGTTAGATTCTTCTCGGTTACCTCTCTGTTCTGTATGGTGGTTGCCCTCCCTCAGGTAAGTAGCAGGAGGACGAGAGCTCTTTAATCCCTGTCTTCTTTGGAACAACAGCTGTGAAATCAGCACTGACTTAGCAGGAAAGTAAAAGAGAAAAAGAAAATAAAACTGTGTGAAAATTCCAGCTCTGTGCTTTCTATCAATTAAATTATAAAATTAAAATGAGAGTTGTTCCTTACTAAGTATTTTTGATAAAGTCATAGGAATAAGTAGAGGGAACAAATATTTAAAAAGCCTACGTAATTCCCAGGTTCGGCTCCAGCAGGTAAGGGGACTGGAAATTGCAGCTCTTATCCTTATAATGAGAAAAACACTTGAGAAAAATTGAAAATCAATGGCTTTACTTGGACCCATCAAAAACTGAAGTTGCAGGGCAAATTGCCACCCCCAAATCTGGAGAGACAAGGGAAAACAGAGAATTATAGGAAGATCGATCAGTTTACCTACAGCAGAAGCCCCTGGAGCCATAAATGGGTAAGAATGCTTAAGTGGCAACTTTGATGAATTGCTGGAGACAGAGTGTGCACTAGCATGACACTAGGAAAATCTTGTGGGCCAAATCTCAGGGGAAGTCCGCGCTCTTTCTAAGTACCTGATCAGGTTTCTCACTGTGAAAACTCTGGAGGATTACCCTAGTGTTGTGGGGGGTGGGAACAGAGAGGGAAAAATACCATTTTGAAGCAATCACAGATAGTTCTATATAACAAAGACCTATCTCTTAACAGAAATGAGATTTTACCAGAGATTTTTCTACCTGGAAAAAGGGAATGACCCAAATCCAGCATACCCCAGCCTTTCTG
The DNA here is from genome assembly GCA_963575145.1 of Galago senegalensis. NCBI lineage: Eukaryota > Metazoa > Chordata > Mammalia > Primates > Galagidae > Galago > Galago senegalensis. Next base: position 27,137 of record CAUYTI010117205.1, read on the forward strand.
TGTCACCTAAGGGAGAGAAGAGTGAGAGGCAATAGCGAAGTTCACGGCCAAGGAACACAGAGACACCAAAACACAGGGCTCAAGGAGAAAATTACATAATGCTTCTCCTCTCCCCACAATTCGACCACATACCTTCTCAACCCTAAAGTCTTCAAGGAAAAGAATCTAATTAAGGAGGAGATTTTAGGGAAACCCAGTACTAAAGGGGGCACAAAAACAAACACAATAGGGAAAACAGAAACTTCTGGCTCCAAGAAGACACATACATTCTTCATTTTGATGCACCTAACTGTAATAGGTTAAAATATGAAGGAAAAATATATCAATTAAGCACTGAAAAGAGAAGGAGACAAATCCCAAATTATAATTGGAATAATTTATAGTTCAAGCAGGCAGAGAATCAGTACAAATCCAATTGGTCTAAACAGTACCATCAATCATTTGATTAACACTCTTTAATCCCACTACCCATTCAGATGCAAATGCCTAGCAAATAAGGAATAGAAAGCAACTACTTTAACCTAATAAAGAAAATCAACAAAAATTCTACAGTGAACATCTTACTTACAAATGAGAAACTGTGCATTTGCCCTAAATTTGGCAATAAGGTCTTTTCATTCTTTCAGTTTCATATTGCAATTCCTAGATAATACTATAAAATAAGTAGAGAAAATAACATTTTCCCATACAGGTGGATAAAAAGGAAATTAAACTGTCTTTCAGATGCCATGATTATTGTTTTATATATATAAAACAACAAATCCTTGCACTTAGAACTAACATAATGAAAATAAGGTTATCAGATGCAATATTAATCAATATTATTGTTATCTTCCCCAATAAAAAGTACATATTTGGACCTAAAAATGTAATATCTTTTCTAATAGCATCAAAAATTGAAACACTTAGTGATGAATCTAAAAATGAAATTACTATCTTTTGGCTGAATTTCTTTGGAGTGTGGGGATGAGGTTAGCTAAGTCTTTCATGTTTTTTTTTTCTTTACAGAGAAGAGGAGGAGGAACAGAAAGGGTTCATGTGGGGGTCACATTAGGCCCCCCATCAAGACCTCCCAAAATGTAGAGATTACACGTGTGAGCCATTGTGCCTGGATTAAAACTGTCATTAATCAGCTACAATTCTATATTAGAGCTTGGCAGTACTCTGGCTATGGTTTGGTTCAGGAATACAATTTAATATGAGGCTATAAGGTGATTTTAACATGTTTATTGTATATTCTAAAATTATTTTAAAAATTATGCAAAGTAATATGTTATATGATGATGATTTTCTTCTTTTTCTATGGTGCAAAATGGAAACTATATTGACAATTGCAGGTTTAAATAATGCAAAATGAAATACTCTTATTAAATTGATACTGGTAATTTAAATTTACTCACTGTCATTGTCATCACTTCCTAAAATAATTTTTAAGACTATTTATTTCCTGTGTGTAAAGAATCCTCTTCTACAGCCTATTCCTTTTTTTACATGAGCATTTTATTTGCCATAGTGTTCAAGTGGGATATTACAGGTTTATTCTTAGTTGTTAAAATGAAATTGTCTTTTGAGGCCGGGAGTCAAGATGATCCTGAGCAAGAGCAAGAGGCCCTCTCCAGAAAAAAATAGAAAATTAGCCATGTGTGGTGGTGGGTGCCAGTAGACCCAGTTTCTCAGGAGACTGAGGCAAGAGAATCTCTTGAGCCCAGGAGTCTGGGGTTGTAGTGAGCCATGATGATGCCACAGCACTATAGCCCATGTGACAGAACAAGAGTCTGTCTCAAAAAAAAAAAAAAATAGTCTTTGGCCAACAATGCACAAAGGTGGGAACCTTTCCAGATGCCCACATGTCCTCACTGGTGTAAACTGTTCCACCCCACAATGCAGATTGTTCTAGTGTTCCTGTTCTATCTTTGGCATACTTCAGATACAAAATAACTTTAAACCATTTCTTACACCATAAACATTTCTTATCTTTTGTTTCCCATTATTTAAAACTTCATATACATCATTAAAAGTTGTTTCTTACATTAAAAAAAAATAAAGAGGAAACCACCCACAAAATCTTAAGAATTGTATTTCTGGGACAGATTCTCATTCCAGGGAATATGTATTTTCAAAGTATACTTTGTGTTTCTGAAAAAGTTTGAAATTTGATGAGTGAAAAAGAGCTCTTATGTTACTCATAAAAATGGTTATATGAGCTATAATTTTACAATACTGACCTAAAAAAAACCCCCACATCTACAAATTAGAGATGAAACATAAATTCAAATCCTTATAAATCTTATCTTCTATTTACAAAGTAAACAAGCAAAAGTTTTACAAAGCTTTTAATTCCAGGAGTAATGCTTTTTACAGTCGATACCTAAGTCTTCGTTATGTTGTACCTATATCAAGTTCATTAATCCACTTATACAAACACTCTAATAGCTATTCCTTGTATAATTTTCATGTTAAATATCCAGGTCAAATTACAAAAAGCAGAACTCTTGGAGAAAAAAAAAATTATACATTAAGTTTGTAGGAAATCTGAACTTACATAAACAGCACGGGCCCCTGCTTGTTCCCTTCCCACAATTTATTTTCAGCCTTCAGTCCTTTTGTTCACTTTCCTGTTTCATTTAATTACCGGGTTGCAAAAATTCTTAAATTAACCATGCATTATTAGCTGCTGTAATCCCCTCATGATACAGAACAATTTCTTAGCCATAGGAAAAACGTCAGTATTTTATATTTCAAAAAATAAAGTTAGCAGAGCATGTTTTTAAAAACTCTGATTTCATTTATCTGTGGACACAAGTGATGATGAAAAAACACAAACAGGAACAGTTCACTTTTCTATAAGTACTTTTGAAAATTTAGACAAAATTGTGTTTATAATTTCAAAAAGAGGAGGGTTTGACCATGAGGAGTCAAATTACATATAGGGGTAACACCTCCTACCCGAAATACATCTTAAAGCATTTCTTCCCTCTATATTTCACTAAAAATTTTTTTCTACTGATAGCTACCTTTTTTAAAGTTGGAGTAGATGTTAAGGGAAAAACAGGTTAATAAATGAAAAGAATATCTCAGGGAACGAGGTCATCAGAAATATTAAGCTGTCAAGGTTTCAAGTTTCTCAACAAAAGAGAAAGAAAGAAAGAAAAACAGCCAAGTACCATCTTATAAATCAAAAAAGTAATTATAAAAAGAAAATGACCAAATATAACAGTAGATCTAATTGTGATTTATTTGGTATTTCAACTTTCATTCAGATAAAAGTTCCTTTTGTAGTTCAGATTAAGCATCACAAGATTAATGGAACATTTAGATAAGTAACTGAAAGTTCTTTCAAGTAAGTTCCTTTGGAAATCTGGCTTTAGAAGCTCACTCATAAATTGCCTATAATTGATTATGGTTACGTAAACATTTAATAATTGCAGACCTAAAGAATCCTCTCTCTTGTCTGGATCCCACCCCCTTTTGAATTCTCCCTCTCTACAAAATTCTTTGTGATGCTGTATCTTCTGTAGTAACATCAGACTGCTTTGATTGCTACCCCTGTCTGGCAACTACAATGCTACCCCCAAATTCACACCTTTAAAAGTAATTTCTTTTCCGTTTTCTTTACCTAACTTCTCATATATTTGTATATTGGTGTTGGACATTAATATTTAATGGGTACTATTATCATTTTCAAATCAATTTCTGCACCAACTCCCTGTTTGGATACATTGAGATCTGGGGTCAAAAATTATTACTTAGGTATCAAAATTATTCTTGATCTAAGAATAATCTCAACATTTCACCATAAAGTTGCAAGAAGAAAGGAAAAGAAACAAAATATGTCACCATGTCACCAGTCACTTTTAATAATACATCTCTAGGCCAAGCGCGGTGGCTCACACCTGCAATCCCAGCATTTTAGGAGACTGAGGCGAGTGGATAGCTTGAGGTCAGGAGTTCGAGACCAGCCTGAGCAACAAGGGAGACCCCCATGTCTACACAAAACTAGCCAGGTGTGGTGGCATGCACCTTTTGTCCCTTTACTCAGGGGCTGAGGTAGGAGGATAGCCTAAACCCAGGCTGGGTGACAAAGAGGACACTGTTACAACATAGGTAAACAGCAACACTAGTTTGAGCTGTTCATGCATTTAAAATTATTTCATGAAAAGTCTGATGTAAGATATGGTGGGTGGACCACTCACTTGAAATCCCACAGGAGATATCCACACAGAGGAACTGCAGACCATAGACACTAAGTAGAAAGCTGAAATCAATTTACAGTGAGATGGCGATCAGTTCATGTCTGTCCCATCTAGTAACTCACATTACAAATCATTTACTCTGTGTGACTCATGGAATTACTATAAAAAAAAATACATGTTCTGCAAGGATTTTCCATTTGAAGCAGTAAAATGATAATATTATTTGATGAAAGCCTTTCCAAATAAGAAATAATGCATTGATCATTCATCCATTATCACATTTGCTCACTGAATATGTCTGCTAAAGAAACATATGCAGTATATAATATAAATATATTTGTTCTGAAGCCCTAACCCCTAGTACCTCAGAATGTCACCTTATCTGTAAGATAGTTGGACATGTAACTAGTTAAAACAAGTTCAGGTGGGAGCAGGTGTGACCAAATCCACTATGACTTGTGTCCTCTAATAGCTGGTGTGTGGAAACAGACACATGGAGAATGTCAGCTGATGATGGAGGTGAAGGTTGGAGCTGCTCAGCTGCAGGTTAGGAGACACTAAAAATTGCTGCCAACCACCAGCCGATAGGAGGAGGCAAGGAAGGGTTCCTCTGCAGATTGCCACGGGAGCACGGCCCTGCTCTCTACTTTACTTTGAGCTGCTAGCCCCCGGTCCTATGGGACATTAAATTTCTGCTGTTTATACCTACTATGTTTGAGGTACTTTGTTAGAGTAGAGTTAGAAAGCTAATACACCTTGCTTGCATTTAAAATCATTTATTTGGAACTGACTATTCTATATGTATCTACTACTATACATGACAAGTGATACAGCTATAGTGCTGGCTGGAGGTTAGGGAACTATGGAGAGTGTGGGGCTGGGAGTATGAGAATTGACTGCTAATGTGTGGGGGAATCTTTATGGGGGCAAAAGTCTTTAAGTTGGATTATGGTAGTGATTTCATAGTTCTGAGAAAATACTAAATATCATTGCAGTTTACACATTAAATGAGTAATTTTACGGTATGAGAATCATACCTTAGTAAAGCTTAAAAAAAATACAAGACCCTCATTTCAAGCAAATGACAGTCATGTTGAGGACAACAAGAACAAACTAATTATACTAACATGTGGTCAACAGAAGTATGGTGCAGAATAAGGGATTTGAGTCAGATAGCACCTCACCAAGATGGAGGTCAGATGGTAGAAGCATGGAAAAAATCCAGAAGGATTCTCAATAATGATGATAACCACTCTAAGTCTCCAAGAGTAAAGAATATCCAGTCACAAAAGGAATTAGAGAATTGCAGTTAAGTCAGGAGAGGACGTGCTCACAGAGACATCTCCATGTCCACTGATGTTGACACAGAATGTACTCAGATAAGCATATGCAGAGTACTCAGTGTGAATCTCTGTAAGTTCTTTTGGAATAAAGTAGAAAGTACAACCTATAGCAATCAAAAATATATATGTTCAAAATATAGTTGGCATTTTGATACGTTTAATTTGATTTCAGAACATAAGGGTGCCTCTTACTAATCATAAATTTCCATATATTCATGCCTCTGAGAATTTAAGAAAGAAAAAATATTCCTTTTAAATATTATTTTAAATCTCTGCTATCATATTTAGAGTCACATAAAATGTATCATAAATCAGTTTCGTCAAAGTCCTTTGGAAACATGCAACCAGTTGTTTTCCAAAGACATTTTCTAAGCATAATTTGAACCGGTGATCTACTTGTGTTTAGTCGATAGGTTTGATTTGAATGTGAAGATAACGCCACCTAAACGGTAAAGTTTTCTGTTGTTAGAGCCAGTAAAGTAGCTCATTTCAGAGGAGGGTGTTGAAATTTTGACCAGTGCAAGAGTTTTAATACAAATATCTGCTTCTTTGTATGTTTGTGGGGCATAAAACATGGTCTATATTTATAATGGTTAGTGTTTTCAGTGAAAAATTGAAAATATTTATAAAGGCAATTTCTAAAAATCTTACCCACTAAGCTTCTGTTGTCTATTTAAAAACATAAGTGAGGGCAGTGCCTTTGGCTCTGTGGGTAAGGCGCCGGCCCCATATACAGAGGGTGGCAGGTTCTAACCTGGCCCTGGCCAAGAGCTGCAGCAACAACAACCACCAAAACATATCTATCTATCTATCTATCTATCTCTCTATATATATGTAAATGAGACAGAACATACTAAAGAAATCAAGAAAATAAATGGTAACATCAGACAAACGTGATTGTAAAATTTTCTTTCCTCTGTTTCTCGCTGTGAGTACTAGAGCAAATATCTTTGTCTGCCATTTGTGCAAAATGGGAATGTGAAAATACCCAGTCATGTTGTTTTAGTAGGAACTTAATGAGATAATGATGCAGAGTGCTTGCTAAGGGTAGTAAAATTTTGTTTCAGGTGAACAAATAAAAAGCCTTTTAATCAAATTTTCATTTGCTTTATCTAATTTTCACTTAAGTGAAAGAAAAAAACACACATCTAATCAATCATATGGTGAAACAAAAATAAGAAAAAGCTACATGAGATACGAGATCTGACAGCTGACTACTCCACAACAGAAAGGAAGACCATGAAATGGAATTACGTATTTCATGTATTAAGATAAACCAAAGAGTGGATATAAAATTACCTCAAAATTAATGTGAATTAAAATATCCATTTTATAATCAAAAACCAAATGTAGATAATTCATCATTAGATGACCCAAACCAAGATAAATGTGATGGGTGGTTGTTTAGAGGAAAGGACCAAAGTAGGAGGATAAAAAGAAAGAGGGAAGAATGAGGAAAACGCCTCATTCTAAACACGATAAAGTGTAAATACATATAATATATAACATGTTATATAACATAACATATAAACATGGCGTGTGGCTTGGAGGATATAAAGATTTCACATGATTATGAGATGCTGTGTTGCTTCAGAACAGGATACAAGTACCAAAAATCACTGGAATCTTTAAATGTGATTCTCCTTATGGTGTAAAGCATATCCACTAAATTGTGAAAATCCCAAAAGTAGAGCAGAGTGGATAAGCCTGGAGTGAATCAATGACTATAAAGAAAAATCTCATAAAAAGAAAGGAAATTTCAGATTCTAAGGATTCTGAAGCCTGCAACTGTCCTCTCTAGTAGGACATGTTAGTCTCTCTTTATTTATTAAATAAATATTATAAAAATGTTAAATGATGATATTAATACACTATATATGATTTTGTTTTGCTATTTTCGAACCATATACAAATTAAATGATATGTTTTATTTTATATCTGACGTTTTACTCAACATATTTTTTCACTCCTATTTTAAAATATCACGAGGGTGCAAATGTCTGGGTTGCAGAGATCTCTGGTCAGTCTGGAGTGAGGGTGGTAAGTGTTCAGATCACCCAGATGGTGTTCCCAGGACCCACTGGTAGGTTTTCACCATTCCCTCCTCTCCTCTCCTGCCTGCTTGATTTTCACTGAGTTTACTTCCCTTTGTGCACCTGCATACTCTTCAGATAAGTCTAACTCAATGGTAATATTTTTCATATTTGATTGTCCATTCTTTAGATAATTTACTTAGGATAATGGTCTTCAGTTCCATTCACACTGTTGCATAGGACATTAATCCACGCTTCCTCCTGACTGGATAGTATGTCAGTGTGTGTATGTGTGTGTGTGTGTGTGTGTGTGTGTGACATTTTGTTGCCCTACTCATAAATTGATGGCCACTACAATTGATTGTACATCTTTGTGATTGTGAATTATGTTGTAATAAATATTCAAATGCAGGTTCTTTTTTTATTAAATGACTTTTTCTTAGGGGTAAATCCAACAATGATTGGTTAATATTTGGTTCTTTGAGGAGTTTCCCTATGGTCTTCCACAGAAACTGGACTAATTTGCAGTCCCACCAATGGCGTTTTGTATGTCTTTAAATGAATCCCTATCTTACATCCACTGCTCTTTTTTCTATATGCGCTGACTCTTAGTGTAATAATATTTTTACCTGTTAACTACACACACTTCAACTGTCCTCCACCAACCTTGGTGTAAGACTATTAAGAATATATTTTGCCTATGCCTTCTCATAAACCATAATTAATTCTGTCATAACACAATAGTAATTCAATTAGTAATAGTGCTTCTATTTTGTTTTAAAAAGCAAATAAAAAAGTTTTTTTATCATTTTACATGCTCTGTGGAATTTGCATATTATATCATAGTCCTTTGTGCTCCTAAACTCCGTCATGTGAGTCCTTCACCAGATGTGCTGAGGACAGATGTTATGTCTGTCATTAACCCACTAAGATACATACAGATATTTGTATATTAGCTGTCGTATATTTGTTTAGTGAAAGAAGATTAAGGATCTCTTGAGTATTAAATTAAATCATAGGTGTATGTAGTCAATGGTGGTCAGTAGTGAACTGCAGTATGCGGCAGTTGAAGTATCCTCGATTTCACTGGCATAAGGGAAATGTTTATTTATTTCACAAGCTTCATGTCTTGGGCAGGTTGGCTGAGTGAACCTGCTCATAGACCACAGCTAACAGAGTCTCCACCATCTTACTAAGCAATCACAGCAGGAATAGGAGCATGAACAATTATAACAGTGCTGAAGTTATTTCACCTCGAAGTGTTGTGTTTTAACTTTGAACGGGAAAATATAACAGTCCCAAACCTCAGAAGAATACATGAGCTGCCGTGATTTCTGTTTCATGGAGAACCCCGATTACCAGTGTGTGTTTGGCAGAAATTTATGTAGGAGCCTCTGATACATGCTAGTGTGGCCTGATGAATGTTAAAGGCTGTGCTGCTGGGGGATGTGGGATGAGGGATGAGGGGGTTTGGGGCATATGATAGGTAGATGATAGACAGACAGACCAGCAGACATAGTCCATGATAATAACCAAGTTTTATTAGAAAAAGTCCAAAGTCATAGATTAGAATTATGATTCTTGCTCTTCTCTGCTAAGTGCCCTTGGAGAAGTAATGTAATCTTTTGAATCTTAGTCCTCCTCAGAAAGTAATTTAGGGGTTGTAAAGAGAGGCTGCCCATCTTGAGTGTGTGGGAAAAAAATGCATTTGAATTTTGATTATGATGCTTAAGTCTGGAATGGGTGTCAGTGACTTATGCAAACAACTGGAGCCTCAGTTTCCATAGTTGTAAAATGGGTGTGATATAGCATAAACTTCAATTATTGTTCTTAGTATCAAATAGTAGACAACCATAATCTCAAAAGGCACATTTCCAAATGCTATACTAATATCCATGTTGAAATCCCAAAAGGTCAAAATCCCAAACATATAATTCTGGAAAAAAATAATTTAAAAAAATTAAAAATATATTACATTTGTAAAGAAGAATTTTTTTGAGAAATATAAAAACATGACAGGACAATTCACAAGCTGCTTCAAATGATAAATAATGAAAAATAACCTACAAATTCAGAGGTGCTCAAACTATCACACATGTGTACTTTGTGAGGAGACAAACAGTATTCACAATGAATTAGTTCAAACAGCAAAGGAAATAAATACATACCACTGTGACTGGCAATTGCGTACACCCAGTTTTACCACTGTTTTTCTGTCATACAATGACAGAAAAAATAAATCTTTTGAAAGACTGATCAAAACACCAAACGGGTCACGACCACTCCACCACCCCAGCAGGTATCCAGAGACAACATCTCAAGAAAGTTTATCTTTTACAAACACAGATGTAAGAAAAAGATACCTTTTAATTTACTTAATTGTTGCTGAAGAAGTTTCAATGTTTTTACATACATGTACAACGCTTGCACACAAAGTCAACTTTGTAACAATTCACTTTCATAGTGTCACATTTGCAAAAAAGAAAAAATGCATGAAACCAATTAGCCCTCTCTAAAATCTCGACACGATTTATACCTCCAGTATTGGAGATGATGTGAAGATGAGACACAGAACGTAATTATAAAATTATACTGACAGTATAAAACACTGAAAAGCCCAATGAATAAAAAGAAAAGAAAGACATTTGACATATGAAAATGTATATTAGAGGAAAAAATATGGGAAATTTCATGGAGGTATTTCCTAAGAGCTGCCTGGATTTTCTGATCATTAACTGTAGTTTAAAGTCTTGGGTCATGATCAATAATGAATAGCTATTTTTGTTTGCTTCTTTTCTCTTCTTTTGTAGGACACGGCTTTCCTTAGAGAATATGTTTACACTCAATTTCTACATTGTGCTCCGGTTACTGAAATTCTCTGATTTATACACTGATGTGGGCACTTCCTATAGAATTTCCCATCTTTTACGCCATCCACTTGTGTTATTTCGGGGATGTGGAAATTCATTACCTGAACACTCATAGATAGACCATGAATTTGGCAGAAGCAACACCCTTGCTTCTCCCCTTACACTGTGGTGGTAGGAACATGGTATAAAGGGTCTTCTTGTACCTCCATGGACACAATTATTTTGAAACAGTCTATAACTTTGCTGTCTTCTCCAGGCAAATGAAACTTTAATTCACACAAACCACCTGCAATGTTCTTAGCTGGAAGGGATAACAAGGCAGGCAGATGAAACATTTTTAAACTGATGTTTTTTGTCACCACATCATGTGGCCAGTTCATTAACTTGAATTTTCTGTCAAATGAAATTGGACTGAATGGGAAGCAACAACAACAAAAGCTAAATTGGTAACACCTTGAACTTCACCGTTAGAAGCCATAATCACTCCCAATTCCAAATCTATCTGTAAGGTTTGGGGATTCAATTTAAATCCTGGCTCATGGACCTGAATAACAGGGTAATGGCACACATTGCAACTGTTCTGTGATTGTGACGTTTGGGATTTTAAGACATTGGGGATTTTGATCTTTGTGGATTTTAATTTTTGGAAATACAGAAATTGGTATTACGTTTTGCAGGATTATAATCTTAACCTGTATTAAATAAGATGTCACTTATTTAGCAAGGTGTCATGAATTTATGTTATAATAAAATGTTAGAGATTATGCTTAATTTACAAAGTTGTCTGAGGTTGAAATGTATTGATAATAAGTGATGATACTTACACAAGTATTATCAATACAAAGGCAGCCCTTGGCACACAATAGGCGTTCAATCTTACAGTGATCCGATATTCTAGACATACCTTAACAGTGCACTCGATAAGTGGTTGATTAATATCGGATTGATTCAGCAATAAAGAGCATGCAGGAGGACGGCGATCCATCCATGTCGGAGTACACAGGAAAAGCAAACAAAACCCAAACCAAAACAGAGATTCCACCCACTGTATTTTCTAAACAGGTTAGAAAAAGCAGTAGTGTGATTGATGCTGTGACATCCACATTAGTATATTCTGAAATTTACTGCCATAATTCATGTTTAATAAAGAGCATAAAAATAATAGAAAAATCCCCTTGAACCCACCAGTGCTGGGATAATCCCTGTTGGATTTCTTAATAGGTAATATTGCAGAGATTTTTCTTCTGTGCCTATGACCGTTTAAGGAAATGTGGGACCATATTATAAATGCTGTTATATACAACTTTCTTAAACCTTAAAAATTTTTATCAAAAAATTTATCTATCAGTAAATGTAGTTCTCTTCCACTATGCAAAGATATATTCTTAATTTAAAGTATGTATTATATTATCTGAAAAATTTAAAGATCTAAGTGAATATTAATACCCAGTTTGGGATAGTTTGTCTTGGCACCTTTTCTACTTTCTCACAAATATTCTGGCTTACTCTTTGGCTCTTCCTTTGCCATATGAACCAGGGAACTTAAAACAGCTGAATATTTCCCTATGATTCTCTTCACATTTATATACAGGAAAGAGATTAAAAGTGATGGCTGAAGGTTGGAGACGACACAGCAATGCTTCACATCATTCTCTCTTCTGATCTCCTTCTGATATAGGAATATTATTCCTACAAGCACAAAAGTAGGAGTTGGGGGTCTAAACAATAGTCAAATAAATACCACTGCATAGAAGCATCTGATAATCATTCCACACAAGCCAGATTAGTTTTCTTTTTTTTTTTTTTTGGTCAGGGATGGGTTGAACCCACCACCTCTGGCATATGGGACTGGTGCCTTATTCCTTTGAGCCACAGGCGCTGCCCAGCTGGATTAGTTTTATTCTTTCCATTTAGCTAGGTAATCGTACTCTTTTCTTAAGGAAAAAAAATTGATTAAGCTGTTATTAGCCACATTGAGGAAAAGAATATTTTGTGTGTTGGTCTTTACTCTCCCACAGGCCAAACAGGCCAGGATGTGTGAAGAATCATTCAGAGGGGGTTATTTGTGTGGTTTTGTCCGTGCACTTTGCCCCCAGAACACACTTTTTGCTTGACTTAGTTTCTCAGCCCTGGCTGCATAAGAGTCGGAATGTCTAGGAATAGAAAGCTGCAACCAGAGTACCAATATGGTGCACAGGAAAGAAATGTATATTTGCAGGCACAACTTTAGTAATTCTCACTAAAACTCTGTCAATCAGATATTATTGTATCTTTAGTATGAGACAACTAAGTATTTCTTGATTTAAATAATTTATATGTCAAATTTCAAATAATTAGATAGAATGTCTGGGGTTCGGTTACATTCTGGGTTGGTCCACGATATGCCACCTCATGCAATGCCTTAGGCACTGTGTCAGGCGCTTGTTGATACACACTTATTCTTTGCATTCAAATGTCACTGCAATTGCATTTACACTGAATTTATTCCTTACAGCTCTTGCTGGTTAAGATAGTAAAAATTTATTGCCCATAAATTATATTAGTGTATTCTAGTAATATTTTATAAATTAATAAACTTAATCTATGGGAAAGAGTCTGATATCAAACAGAAATAAAAGTTCACAGACAATGAAAAATAAGAGCATATAATATCATTTAATACCAGAGGATGTCTCCGAGATAAAGCCAAATGTAAATTTCTAGTTCTTTGGTAATTCTGATCTCAGAGGCATAATATCCAAATAAACCTAGTATCCTTAATTTATCTAAAAAGAATGAGCTAGGCATAAATCACAAAAAGAAATGAGTCATTTTCAAATTACTGACAAATAACTTGAAATACATGGATTTATAAGCTCAACTTGCCCACAGGTGGCATTTTCCCCAGGCCATGTCATAGCCTAGACTCCTATGAGAGGGAAACAGTGTGGAGTCTACACACAGGGAAAATGGGAGGAAAAGCTTTGGTGTTGCACAAATCTGTGATTTGAAGCACAGTTGCCTGACACCTGTCCTACTTGAAAAATTTCCCACCTCTACTGGTCACACCTTTGTGATTAATACCGGACAGGGATGGTAGACCGACATTTCCTTGCACGTTTATGGATGAGGACATTACTAGAAACAGCCAGGAAATGGCAAAGACAACAGCTCATTTTCCTAAAGCCTTGTGAGTTTGTGATCATTTGAACAATGTGTCCACCCATTTTCACGGCCAACGGCTTGTCCTGAGAGATAGAAAGAAGTTAGAATCAAAAGCATATTCCTTGGTTTTCTGAAAGTTCCAAGAATATAATATAAGAGTATAGGCCAAATTTAAAAATGCAAGCATTCCCAAAACCTCAATAAGAAAAACAAATAATAGCTGAGCGATATAAAAAGTATAGTTGATAATATTGTAATAAGATAAAGAAATAAAGCTGGAAACCTAAGATTTGTATCTACAGTAGGCCCCTCGCTCAAATATTGATAAGAATGTAATAGTTTTACATTTTGAAACCAAAGTTACATAAAATGAAATTAAAATTATAGGCTCAGTGCCTGTGGCTCAAACGGCTAAGGTGCCAGCCACATATACCTGAGCTTGTAGGTTCCAATCCAGCCCAGGCCCACCAAAACAACAATGATGACTGCAACAAAAAAATAGCCGAGTGTTGTGGCAGGTGCCTGTAGTCCCAGCTCCTTGGGAGGCAGAGACAAGAGACTCGCTTGAGCCCAGGAGTTGGAAGTTGCTGTGAGCTGTGATGCCACGGCACTCTACCCAGGGTGACAGCTTGAGGCTCTGTCTCAAAAAAAAAAAAAAAAAAAGAAATTAAAATTATAAATAATTATTTTTGTAGTAATCTTTGCATGTATAAAATGATATCCAAATATCTCAATTTTTCATATATTATTCTGCATTCCTTAAAGGACACCAGAGATGGATATAATTCACTGTAATGACTGTTAAAAGTAGAGAAGGTAATGGAATATGTTTCAAAAACATCCGTAGTTAATTGTGGTAATAAGAGATTTCTTAAGAAATCAGAGAGAGATTGATGATCTCATCAGAGGATGCTTTAAAAGAGGCTGATTCGTAATGAATGCCTATGTTTAGAATTACACTGGGAGGCTGAATTGCTCTGACAGCTCCAGGAGTCTATTAGAAACACGCGTGGTAAATGTTATATAGTGATAAGAGCAAATAGGAAATGTCATTATAGGGAGAAACAAGCTCTGAGATACCGGAATGATCCGCCCCCCCCCCAGATGTACATACTCTGCTTCATCTTCTGACCCTTCCCGTCACCTCTGAGACTGCTGTCCTCTCAGCATCCCTGACATACGGGGGCCACTCTGAGGGAAGGCGCACAGCTGTGTCATGTTCAGTCTTGGTAACATATTATTTCACTACCAATGAAACAAACCGTAAGAAATGGTCATCCAAAGGATTTCCTTGATGCCCTCTCTTCCCTCTTGGTCTTGACTGGACCGGCAACTTTAGCATTTATTTGGAAGTGTGCTTGCTCCTGGCAAGACCAGAGAGGGGCAGGGAAGAAAAAAGCTTACTGCATAAACAAGTGCCTATGGAGAGAGACTTCACTCACCATGGGTGCCAACGCCTGAGAGTACAGGTCTTGATAGTGAACCACACTACCTTTGGTGCCATTTGAAGACTCAGCTGGTGTGTAACTCAGGATGGCTTTGTGCATAGGTAGCAGATTCATCACGACTGATCTGTTAAGAATTCCAAGAATCATCTGACTCTAGGAGAAACCACAAAACTATAGTTGGTGACAAATTTGGGGGAAACTTTGTAATTTTGACATCATGTAAAATGTATCGGCCATCGAAGGGTGTTGTACATTGTCGGTTTTGCTGTATAAAAAATTGTGTGTGCTCACTCATGGAAACTTCTGCCTCCTTAGTAAAAATAATAAAATATACAAAGGAATAATTTGGCTTTTAACAACAAATCCAAATGTTATTGAGTATTTGTAAAGAGTTGATAAAAATAAAATGCTTAACTAATCAATTAGATCTTATAAATATACAAATAGGACAAAAAAGGTACTGATCAAGTACAATAAATATTTTTAAAAAACCAATAAACATCACAAAAATAAAACCAAAAAGCATATATGACCCATCAGAACAATATTGTTAGAATTCAATTTCTAAGGGTAAAAATAAAATGTGATATACATTATTTAGGTTAATAAGAGGAAATCATTTCTCAATGATGTGAAACCACCTCAAAAATAATGTGGTCCTCATGAATAAGTCATTCAATGATGAATGACAGCTAATGGTCAATTTTAGTCGCAGTTGTTTATTAAAAGCTGATGAAGATAAATTAAAATCACATGCAGTTGCTCCATGCTGTTATACTCAAGGTCTGTTGAAACAGCAATTTTCTGCCTTGGACACATTCTAACCACCAATTAGAGTTTCCTGGGGTACTCAGGACTTGTACAAGCTCAGCTTTGTAAATGTCACTTCTATTTAGCAATAAAATGCTGTTGTGCTCATCCAGTTTTGTTGTTTAAAGATCATATGACACAAGTTCACAGGAAGCAGTTACATTGCATAGTCACTTGGTTATGTGTGTCATGGGCTCAAATGTTCAGTCATAGGAACTGATTTGGGGGACTAACTATCATCAGAAAAGGGCCACTGTTGCAAGTCTTCAATTGGGGCTTTTCAGAGGCTCTGAGGAGCATCTTCTCTGCCATTAACATGCCTGGGACATAAGCTCCAACAGGCAAGAAAGCTCCTGCTCCAGCCTGGAACTGCTGCGAAGTTTGACTTTGTCCAAGCTCTGCTCACATACAGGGATGCCAAAAAAATGTATACACATTTTAAGAAAGAAAAGAACTATTAAAATTATAATACTCACTGTATACCAATAACAAAAGGTAAATACAAGTCATGTTGAGCTCCTCTTATAATTACAGAAGTCAAATGTGACTTACCACTTTTTTTGGTATGCTGTGGATATCAGCCTATGAGACGTTAGTCAAATGATCAGAATAGCCTACAAACTGTGCCTCGTTCTTTATGGTGAGTACTGAAAAATATAGAAAACTATCAGAATAATATTACATTTTCTAGATCATTGGACATCTAGGAACCTTTCGAACTCATTAGACTGCTGGACTTTAAGGGGGTTTATATCTTTTCTCTGTGGTTTATTCTTATTAAGGTATGCTGTATCCAAGTCACCAGACCTCATTAGTTCAATATCATCAATTAGCAACTATTATAATGTTCTATGTGCTATTAAGATGACTGAGTCCCTGAAATTTACCTATTGTAAAGAGCAGGAGAGTCCATATCATCCTGAGATAAGAAAGGGCTCTGAGACCGTTGCCTGGATCCCATGAGGCAAAACCACCTGGTTATCTCTGTTGATCATTGTTTAAAAGCAAGCACAGTATGAGGTCAACAGCTGCATCCACACGTCAGAAGATCTTTATTTTGTCCATTAACAATAACACACCTTAAGTCATAGCTGCAATTACATTTCCATTGCATCAGAAAGCCTGATTACATTTCCATTTATTCATTTTTTTTTCTGCAACACATTTTTTCTGTCTACATTTTTCTTTCAACTGCATATTCAGGCAAGTCATAGAGTAATATGTTTGGAAAACCCTTGCACCCATCAAGGCCCTGATGGTGGCACCACATTCTTCTATGTGTAATTCCCCTTTCAGTTTGCTATTCTGGGAGGAAAGGGGTGAAAAGAAATGGTTTCAGGGTTTGCACCCTTCCTTAACGTAAGTCCTCACTTCATAGACCTAGTGACAATCTGGAGATGCTTCATGTTACTAAGTCTGTATGTCTCACTCTGCATTATAAAACGGAGACAATGAGCAGATGATGGGTCAGTGTTTCAACTGCACCCTTATGAGAGGATCCTAGGCTAATATTCCATTTATCGGTTGAGCTCCTTACGGTTCTACACGGAGCATGGATCCCAGTGGAAGCTCAGCAGATGAGAGTTAGAACATAGAAAGCATGAGCATGTAAAATCCAGCTCTTATCCCTGTCCACATGAGTCACAAGGGCAAATGACTATAGGTATCTTTACAGATTAATTTGGAGGGAAGTGTGCAGATCGTGACTCAAATTCTTACTCAATATCCTGGGTTCTTCTGTGTTTGAGAGGCCCCAGGTTTGTAAGTTGACTTAGGGTGGTGTCTCAGTTTAGGCTGCTAAACAAAATCCCATCAACTGGGTGGCGTACACAACAGTGATTTATCCCAGTTCTGGAGAATGAGAAGTCCAAGGTCAAGCCGTCAGCAGTCCAGTGCCTGCTTCCTGGTTTACGGATGGCTTTCTTCTTTTTTGTATCCACACAAGATGGAGAGATAAACATTTCATGTCCCTTCCTCTTTTTATAAGAGCTCGCATCCTATCATAACAGCGCCCCTTTTATGACCCAATTACCTACCAAAGACTCTAGATCCAAATACCATTCTATTGAAGATTATATTGAGATTTCAACACAGAAATTTTGGGGAGCACAAACATCCCATCTGTGAATCTTAACTAATGCCACACAAGTCAATTCCAAACCAACAGACTTTGCAGTGTCTAAAAGAATGATCCACCTACTCTTTCCTAGGGATTCGTGATGTTTCAGCAAAACCAGCTATGTGTGGTAGTTGAGCACACTTCATCTGATTTGGCTTCTACCACCATGGAGTTACTGTAAAGAAAGAGTTCTATGCACCAAAAAAGTAAACAGAACTACAGTTAAGCATCTCTCTCAGTAGAGAAAAATAATGAAAAAGTGATAAAAATTAAATGTTGAAAGTTTTATTTTGATTCTGTAGTATCAGTTGCTTTGAGGATTTTCTTAAAAATCCCATTTGCTTGGCTTGGCACCTGTGGTTCAAGTGGCTAAGCCAGCCACATGCACCTCATGCACCTCATGCCAGCCACATGCACCTAAGGTGGCGGGTTTGAATCCAGCCAGGGCCCGCCAAACAACAATGATGGCTACAACCACAAAAAATAGCCAGACATTGTGGTGGGCACCTGTGGTCCTAACTACTTGGGAGGTGGAGGCAGGAGACTCACTTGAGCCCAGGAGTTGGAGGTTGCTGTGAGCTGTGATGCCATGGTACTCTACCCAGGGGGACAGCTTGAGGCTCTGTCTCAAAAAAAAAGAAAAATCCCATTTGCTGCGATTTTTTGATTATTTTAAGTCAGTAATCATTTTTGCATGTTTTTTCATTCATGATACTACACATTTTACTTATCAAAGAACTTCAAATTTTATTAGACATAGATTCTGCAAAATCTTGTTTAACCCACAGGTCTAGTTGGATTTTAGAATCTCCCTTTTTTATTTCAAATTCATATGACAGTACACATTTTTAGGTTACATAATGTTACCCATGGGGTTTGGAGAAGAGAGGTTATTATATTGCTTCAGATGCTGGTACAAAAAGTATTGCCTGGCCTTCCTGGGGATGCGGTCACTGAAGCTGAGAGGTGATAGAACAGGTGGTTCAGAATGAATCCACCCTGACTTACTTTTCTGCTAGAGCTTCAGATTCCTCATTTAGTGCAGGGGAAGAAAACCTTTCCCATAAAGTATCAGCCCACAAATACGTTAGGTGTTATGGATGTTATGGTCTCTGTGTAAACTACCTACCTGGAGTTATACTGCAAAAACATCCACGACAATGCATAACTCAATACGGGTGTCTGTGTTCCAGGAACACTTGATTTATAGTTATAAGCTGCTACCCAGATTTGCCCCCCTGGCTGGCATCTGATAGACTTTGCTACAGCAGCTTTGGGAATTCAACCCAATTAGGATTGAGATAAATTCAGTAATCTCAAGCCACCCCAAGATGCTTGGGTTAATACCTTGCTCCCTGGTAGGCCTATGTACGTTAATAATTAAATCCTTGCTCCCTGGTAGGCCTAGGTAGGTAATTTTTATGCTTGTTGATCTGACACCCTCAGAGTCTAGGCCAGTACATCCTCCAAATTCCTGTCAATTCAAGGTGAAACTATGCTGGAGCTTTATCGGTGGCCAGAGTTTTCTCTCAAAAGACACCTTTTGTGTCCCTGCCCGATCCGTTGAGATATGACTTTCATTCTGGCCTGAGAGCGGTGATGGTGGGAAGAAGGCACCCCCCCTCAGGGTGTAGGCACTGTAAGAGCTTAGGAGGAAGCTGTTTCCTTCATTTGGTGGGGGGAAGAGCTGGTTTCCCCATTGCAGAGGAGCTGTGCAATGATGTAGGGTTAGGAGTTTTTAGCTGTGGTTGTGTCTTCTGGTATAGCTCCATCCCTGTCTCAGCATCAGCCCTGCCCCCAGTTCACCGTAGTAGGAGAACTTTGGAGCGTCACAATCATCAATGCTGCAAGTCAGTTTCAAGTACAGTCAGGAATTGGACTTGCCGTCCAGCCCTAGGTGCTCTGTAGGTATAGAAGAAGAAGGCCATTTTTAAAGTTGTCCTGGCGGTCGTCTCAGTTTTCCACACGCACCCTGAGCTGGGTGTGGTGAGAGTCTGTCAGGTGGTCCACTTCCTGGTACATGCTTTCTAAGGTCATCAGAAAAAGCCAGCCTGAGCCCAGTTCACTACACGTCACTCTCGCTTTGGTGGTGCTTGGTCACCAGCATGGCTTTCCTCCCAGCTGCCCTTCTGATGCCACCACATGCCATAGGCCCTCCTGTGTGACTTCCCCTGCCAAGAAAGCAGCAGTCTCTGCCCTTATCAAATATGGGAGCGATTTAGTACCAGAATCCCACTCTAAATTCTGTTTCCAACAGCCAATCCCAGTGACAATTTCTTTATGAGTCAAGGTCCTGGAAGAAATTGACGTATTCTCAAGAGGCAGATGAAGAGATTTAATAGCATTTAATGTAATAAGTAATGTATAATGGTGTTAGTTGGTTTATGACAGCCAATCCTGGGTAATAAGAATCCCAGTGTTAGTAAAGAATGAAGGTGTAACTACCTAAGGTCTGAAAATGCAAGGGGAGGGAGCATTTACTAAAATAGAGAGGGTAGTAGCCATAGGTAGGAGGTGACCAACCGGCAGTACTTGGACCTTTGGAAGAACAAAACAGCAGAAGCCTGATAAGGAGGAAGCAGAAGACTAAATACCCCTCCTCTTCTCTCTTCCTGCTATCTGATAATAACTGGTTCTGTCTGTGGGCTGACACCATCCTGAAGATCAAACACAAGGGTGCTGTGTTCACAGGACCCAGGAGATTTTCTGTGGCAGGCAGCAGGGTTCCTGAGCAGAGTATAGAGTCTGTGAGGTGGAATTAGAATATCCAGGGCCACAATCATGTATTTTGGCCAAATACTTATTTTCTACTAGTCTCACTGTCTTCGTATGCAAAATGACTTTTGTCATTTACTTAAATCACCAACCATATATGAAGCCCGGGGCTCCCAGCTGGTATTCAATGATTTACAGTTATACATATTACTACTCTGAGAGTTACATCTAAATAGTCAGAAGAATGCTACAGCCCATAAGTGGTGTTTGATGCTTAAAATACTTTGAATAAACATGCCACATGTTTTTGTATTTCTATAAAATTTGTATAAAAAGTATTATTTGTACTGAAGAACAATTATATTTAAGGACAGGTTATAGAATGGATGTTTAGTAACTGTGAGTGTCGGCTCAGAACTCCACACATACATATTCTAAAGGAGCTCTTCCAGGGATAATATTTTCTGATGGCTAAAATTATTGCTAGACATATGAAACAAATAAGCTGTAGACAATTATTGTGACTTACAACTCAGGAACGTAAAAGATGTAATAATTTGTAAAAGGCTGGCAGTGCCCTTAGCTGAGTGGATAGGGCGCTGGCCACATACATTAAGAATGGTTGGTTTGAAATTGGCCCTGACCAGCAAAGATCACAATAACTGCAAGAAAAAAAATAGCCAGGCATTGTGGAGGGAGCCTGTAGTCCCAGCTACTTGGGAGCTGAGGTAAGAGAATCACTTGAGCCCAAGAGGTTGCTATGAGCTGTGATGCCATAGCACTGTACCTAGGATGGCATAGTGAGATTGTCTCAAAAAACAAAAACAAATTGTAAAAGATTACTTAACTCCCTAGTATAAGAGTGCTTTCAAAAAAAAAAATCACTTTTATCTATTAACCATTATAGCAAATATTCAAGCCAAATGAGAAAAAAATATTTAAATGGCCTCATGGTTATAAACTAATAGTAATCAATGACAGCAAGGTAATCCTACAATGAATATTAAACAGAAGTCAAAAGTTAAGGGTAGAAATACCTGGAATATTACCTTAGAATTAACTAATAGCTTTCCTAATAAGCCCGTAGCAGTTAGGACATGCTGAACTTGTGAAGTCAGTCTGTCTGTCCTTCCTTCCTTCCCTCTCTCTCTCTTTCCCTCCCTCCCTGCCTGCCTTCCTTCCTTCCCCCCCCTCTTGCCCTCCCTTTCTTCCTCCCTTCCTCTCTCTCTCTTTCCCTTCCTTCCTTCCTTCCCTCTCTCTCTCTTTCCCTCCCTGCCTGCCTTCCTTCCTTCCTTTCCCCCCTCTCTCTTTCCCTCCCTCCCTTCCTTCTTCCCTCCCTTCCTTCCTTCCTTCCTTCCTTCCTTCCTTCCTTCCTTCTTTCCTTCTCTCTCTCTCTTTCCCTCCCTCCCTCCCTCCCTTCCTTCCTTCCTTATTTTCTTCCTTCCTTTCACCTTTACATACCTCACACCCTATATTAGCAGAGCACCTGCTAATATGATGGGAGAGCTTATGCTCAGTCTCTCCAGTATCACCCAGGCTGTTTCCTAACATTCAGTGTGTTTTAGCCTTGACATGGGAAGGGAAGAAAGTGCTTTATAGCTTTCCTTATAGAAAGTTTAACAAATTATTAATTAACTCTGCTACTTAGAAGAACTTCACAAAATCAATTCCTGGCTATTGGAAGACTGTTCCCAGCTTCAGAAGATTGACCCAGTGGGGAGGAAATTTTGTGAATTGATTCTGGGTTGCCTTAGATACTCCACAGGCCAAGCCAGGCTAGAATGCCACCTCCCTCGAGGGGTGGAGGGATTTACCACTCACTCGCATGCAGCTGTTTTCCTGCTACTTCCTTACTCTAGAGAGAGGGCGACTTATCACGCAGCTGAAACTCCTCAAAGCAGACCGGTAGGAGTTTCCAGACGGCGAAGCTCAGAACCTGCCCTGTCACAACTGCTGTTTCAGTCTTGATCTATAAAGGCTCTAGAGTTCTCAGTTCTGCTATTTTCGATGTAACCAGGATACGCAACAATTTTTTACTTGACAACTATATGCAGACGTTGTCCTCACTCCCTCCAGGAATCACAGTGTCTGCACATCCTTAGTTCCAAAAAGAGACAGACGGTCTCTCTGCCTCGGTGAGTGCACGGGCCATGCTGAAGGCTGATCTGCTCAACCCGATTCCCAGCACGTCCATTTATTTCCTCCCTGTTCAGGCCGCAGAGTTTCATGAGGAAGGCACAGCGGGAAATGGAGTAGTCTGAGGAATATCGCAAGTCCCTTTATCCTTGTTCTTCTTGCTGAGCCCAAACTCAGTCCTTTCCCTTGTTCACTCTCCTCCCTCCTTCCCCGAGTGCCCTATGTCATTCACCAGCCCTTCACAGATTCAGACTACCAGGCTCATCTGCTCTGGCACAGCTAGAACCAAGATTTCAGAAGATTTCTGACTCTTCCAAGCTATTCCGGTAAAAACAAAACAAACCCCAATAGCACAGAGCCACCACCTCGGGTTATTTTAAGGACCTGGAGCTAGAGAAGGCAATCTGTCGGGAGCTGAGGCTGTTCCCAAACCACCCACGCCCTCCATCTCTGCGTCGTGAGCGGCAGTGTCTTCCCGCCACTCACAGCCTCTTGCTCCCTCCTATCCCCTTCCTGTTTCCTCACACAGGAAACAGGCTGTGGCTCTGGCTTAGGAATGGCCTGGGATCCTCCCCGCCTCTGACTTACCAGATCACATTTCAGCTGCGTCTCCATCACAGCCTGCCTTGCTTTGTTGGTATTTCTTCCCTCACATTTCTGGAGGAAGCCTGGTCCGGCTGTGCTTCCTTTGCCATCCGTGTCTCCCCAGTGCCTCCCATGCTGAGGCTGCCTGCAGGTGGCCTGGCTCCCGCTCCAGGTGCCCCCCGGGTATGTGAGGAAGTGGGGATAAGGGGTGAGTTGAAGGGCAAAACAAACAAATGGACCCCTAGCTTATGGAAGTTTGGCAGAACATTAGTTTTATAACAAAATAGGATAAGATTTTTTCACCAGAAATTTTTAGTGGCTCTACACTAGAGTCTGGCCATTGTTCCATTAAGAAGTCACCTCTTTCCAACTTACTGTCTGTTACTCTATCCTTAGAACCAATGCTGTTTCCATTTCAACCACTTTGCCAAATATTTTCACCCTGAGATCACAAATAATAATCTCTGAAGTTTTAAATTTAATAATTTTGTTATTACTTTTAATTTCAGATTAATATATGGGTACAAATGATTAAATTATGTTTTTTTTTGTGTGTGTGTTAGGGAAAGTCCAAGTTGTAGTTGAGCCCTTCCCACAGGAGGTGTGCCCATCAGGTGAGAACTCACCAGCCGCTGTCCCTTCTGCCTTGCTTCCTCCTCCCCTTCCTCCCACGTGAGTTATTTGTGTTTTTCTTTAGATGGGTTGTAGCTGTCCATCTACTAGCTTCATATTAGTATTAAGTACGTTAATGCTTGCCTTTCCATTCCTGTGATACTTAGCAGGATGTTCTCCAAATCCATCCAGGTAACTAAAAATGATGTAAAATCTTATCTTTCTTGATGGCTGAACAGTATTCCATGGTATACGGACACCATTGTTTATCCATTTGTGAGTTGATAGCTTGTTTCCACGTCTTGGCAATTGTGAACTGAGCTTTCATAACGCTTTTAGTATGAATGTCTTTATGGCAAAGTGATCTTTTTTTCTTCTCAGTAAATAACTACTAATGGAATTGCTGGATAAAAAGGAAAGTCTGTTTTTAGCTCTTTGAGGATTTTCCATACTTCCTTCAGAAAGGGCTGTATTAGTTTTCAATCCCATCAACAGTGTAAAAGTGTTCCCTTTTCTCCACACCCAAGACAGCATCTGCACCTTTGTGACTATGTGATGTGGGCTGTTCTGACTGGGTTAGGTCATATTTCAAGGTGGTTTTGATTTGCATTTCTTTGATGGTTAGGGGCAATGAGCATTTTTTCATGTGCTCATTGGCCATTCATCTGCCTTCTTGGGAGAATTTTCTGTTCATGTTTCTTGCTTCAAGCCCAGTGATATTGGGCTTGTTCTCTTTTCCTGCTAATTAGTTTGAGTAGATCCTAGTTCTAGGCCTTTGTCAGATTCATAGCATGCAAGTATCTTCTCCCACTATGAAGACTGGCTGTTTGCTTTGGTTTTGTGCCCTTAGTTGGACAGAAGCTTTATAGCTTGATCACGTCCCAGGTATGTATTTATTCTTGGTGTTGCTATAGTTGCTAATGGGTCTTCTTCATAAAAATCTTTTCCCAGGTGGATATCATCAACAGTTTGTCCTACACTTTCTTCTGCTTTTATCATTCATGTATTAGATTTAAGTCTTTTATCCACCATGATTCAATTTTTGTAAGTAGCAACAGGCGAAGGTCCAGTTTCAGTCTTCTGTGTGTGGCTAACCAGTTCTTCCAGTACTATTGATTAAATAGGGATTCTTTCTCCTAGTGGATGCTTTTGTGTGGTTTATTAAAGGTCAGATGGTGACACACAGCTGCTTTCCTCTCCAGGTTCTCTGTTCTATTCCATATATCCACGTCTCTATTTTTGTGCCAGTACCATGCTGTTTTGATCACTAGACACTTGTAGTACAACCTGAACCTGGTAAAATGATGCCCCAAGTTTGTTTTTCTTAAAATTATGTTAGCTATTTAGGTTTTGTTCTCGTTCCATATAAAATACAGCTATTTCTTCACATTCTTCAAAGTATGACATCAGTCCTTTAATGGGGATTGCATTAAATTACAGATCTATTTGGGTAGTCTGGACATAATCTTGTTATTCTTGGCATGGCCATCTCACTAAGTATGTTATTTACTTCTTGAAATATTTGCCTTGTGAGCTTCTTAACATTATATTATCTCCTTCCTTCTGCTATTACTTCTGTATTCCTGTCAGGTCTGTTGGTTGCCACTTAAATATGGGTATTTATCAAATGTTTGCATTTTTGTTCATTACCTCTAATATGCTTGACCACGGTCACTGCATGGTCACCTATGTACAGATTACACCATCAATTTAAACATTATATAGTTCCTTATTTCCAGCAGGATATTTCAGACCATCTAACTCAAGTTTATAACAGGAAATGTTCTTCTAGGGAATTGAAGTTTAATACACTTATCTTGAATCATGACATAAACTCATCTCAAATCCTGACTATAGGTCTCAGCTTTTCTGTTTCTACTTAGGGTAAAATATTTTTCTAGTGACATAGTAAAAAAAATCATTCTTTGTGTTTGACCCTTCACATCTCTCCCTCTCTCTCTCTCTCTCTCTCTCTCTATATATATATATATATACACACACACACACACACACACACATACGTACACACATATGTGTTATGTGAGAGAGACACAGAGAAAATATAAACTACTAAGTCACTATATTGGCTGCCATATAGAATCATAAGTCCTTTGCATGGTACTGATTAGTGGTATGACATTTTAAGTAGGGTATGGCAAAGGCATTAGGTATTAGGCAAGCAAAACTGCTTCAACAGAAAATCCACTTAAATTTTGAAAATTATATTGTAGAAATTTACATCTCACTCTGGTAAAACCCACTAGGGAGCTACTGATCAGCAAGTGGCTCTCCTCCAAACAGTAGTTGACATTATTACATAGAGGATATTGTGCCCATATTTAAACAAATGCAAATAAATTTAGGGATCTTTGGTACTCGGAATTTTGACATGGAAGAACGAAATACCTACTTAAGAAGGAAAAATGTTGAGAGACCATCTTGTATGCTCAAGATAAATCAGAATAATTATTATAACTATAATATATTAAAAAGTACAGTGGTCCTGTTTATAGAAAATGCCTAGAGATTTTAATCCACTAAGAAATAGTGAGCACTCATGGTTCCTATGACCAGGGTTCTCAGAAAAATTCCAAGGCATTGTTCTGAAAATTTATAGAAGAAAAGGAAAGAGACAAACATTCATTTTTCATTCTCTTTATAGACCCATTTCCAGGGATGAGTTCTTATCAATTGCTAGTGATGTGGCAAAAAGGGACCAACATTATGTGCCCCACGATCAGAGGACACAACATTACCTGTGAAGAACTTTCGATCAAAAGTAAAATGAACTTGAATTATGATCAAACCTTTCTCCAGCAAACAATTTACAAAACATATTTAAGGCAGATTAACTTTTTATATGACATGGTAGGTGGGTTTTTAATCCCTAAAATGCAAACTTTGAGAACCTCTGTAGGACAAACAAGCTAGTTCTTCAAAATATACAATGCACAGGAAACAAAGTCAATGGGATGGAAGAACTACAGATTAAAAGATATTTAAGAAAAATTACCTCATTACAATGTGTAGACCATGCTGGTCTTGATTTAAACAAAAGCATCAACGTTCAGGGTAAGAAATTTCCACAATGACTAGATTATTTATGATAGGAATGACTAGTATTAATTCTTAGGTATAATGATATTATTGTGATCACTTACTAAAGGAGATTTTATATTTTAGAGACATGTTTTGAAATATTTATGGATGAAATATTATGTGGTCTGAGATTTGATAAAAATAATTCCATGTCAGTGAGAAACTGACAGGTATTTAAATGAAACAAAATCTTACCATTATTTGATGATTGTAGAAGCTGAATGATTGCATTATATCGGTTCATTGTACTCCAGTCATTTTCTATATAGTTGAAAGAATTTATAATATAAATTTAAAAAATAACTGGGGCTGGGTATTGATAGAAATGGAGGGCGTGTGTGTATATGCATGTGTCTGCGTGTGCACACACGGGCTTCTGTGTTCAGGAGAGAGAAGATGAGCATAAGAAAAAAAATATTTCAACAAAATAGTGCTATATTCACATAACCTTTTTCAGGCCACAGCTAATATTTAATACTTAGAAACAATGAGATGTAAAACTGGAAAGAACGTCTCACCATACTGCAGCCCTTTCATAACTGTCCTGATGCAGCTGAAGGCAGGCAACATGTTAGAATTGTACGTCGGTGTCCAAACAAGAAAAAATTATGCACCGAATGGAGTAAGTCATGGAACTGAGACAAGGAGACATCCATGAGAAATGTGTCAGATGAGAAACTTGGCAGTGGCACGTGTTATACAACTAAGAAACTAAATATGGAAAAAAGGAGGAAGAGAGACAGCAGAGGAATATTCAGATTTTAGAAATTGGTGAGGAGGAAAATTTTGAACCAGTAAGAAGGTGGTCCAGGGAAGACCCTATTATGATTGTGGGGGATGTAAGGAGAGGGAAAGTTCTCTTCAACTTTACCCTCCCAGCTAATGACCAATTCCTTTCAAGCATTCCTTCTAATTATCACTTATGCCCATCGCTTTCTTTGCTATCGACACTGCCAAGGTGCTGCTAAGAACTCAATGTTCACACTGCACCTCGTTCAAAATGTCTCAACCCTTTGAGCAAACCAATCTCAGCTTTATTCAAAATGCCGTGATATTTCCCCACTGACTATGAATTTGGTCAGGAATTTTTAGTGTTAAGTCATTATTCTCTAACTACAACCTTCTTTCCTAGAGCTATTTCTTCCCATATTTGACATGATATTAAATTTAAGTCCAGGTAGTCTTATTTGAAGACTGACTTCACTCTTGATCCTCTCAGGCTTCTACTTATTTTTTAAAAACTTAGTTCCATGCTTCAAGACATGGCTCTGCTCCCATTCTCTGTGCAGGTTTCTCTAAAAATTCACCACTCTCAATTTCTTCCTCCAGTGATGACTCCAGCATTACACATCAAACAGCTGCACTGGCGTATCTCTGTGTTACACACAGCAGGCTGGCCAAGTTCACAGGCTCTGCAACTGGCTGCACTGGCGTATCTCTGTGTTATACACAGCAGACTGGCCAAGTTCACAGGCTCTGCATCTGGCTGCACTGGTGTATCTCTGTGTTATACACAGCAGACTGGCCAAGTTCACAGATTGGGAAGTGGCTGGTTCTGCATCTGGCTGCACTGGTGTATCTCTGTAGTATCCACAGCAGACTGGCCAACTACGCAGGCTGGGCAGTGGCTGGCTCTGCATCTGGCTGCACTGGCGTATCTCTGTAGTATCCACAGCAGGCTGGGCAGTGGCTGGTTCTGCATCTGGCTGCACTGGCGTATCTCTGTAGTATCCACAGCAGGCTGGGCAGTGGCTGATTCTGCACCTGGCTGCACTGCCATATCTCTGTAGCATGCACAACAGATTTGCCACGTACACAGGCTGGGTAGTGGCTGGCTCTGCACCTGGATTTCTTGCTTTATGTTCTTGGCCAAGTATTTTAACTTTTCTTGCTGAGTTTCTACTTTGCCCAAGGCTTTCCATCTTAACCTTAGTAAAGCTAAATTCCTAACCTGGGTCAATCTTCCTTAAGCCCTTTTCTTGCTGCATGGGCTGCAGGCATAGTTTCATTCTTGCAGTTCTTCGATCGTGGTGGTCATAACCCACCCAAGAGGAACCTAGTCTGCCTGTTAGACTCTTCCCCCAGATGACCACGTGCCCATCTCCTTCTTTCTTCAGTCTGCTCCCTGTCCATCCTCCCAGTCTTCCCTAACCATCCCGATGCACCTCTCCCATCATAACCTGTATACTTCCTGTTTCTCTTAACCTCATTTTTGTGAGTTATTTGTTTTCCTTTCATGACGTTAACATCTCTTTCTTTATTGCATGGGTATGTGATTCCCGGCTCCCATCCCTGCAAGATGAACTCCACTTTGATTTACTAACTGATCTATGAACAATATTTGAACAGATGTATCATATAGGGCATTGGCTTATAATATGGTTTCTCTCTCTCTCATATATGTGTGTGTGTGTATGTGTGTGTATATATATTTATATGTTTATAAATAAATTTAATGTTTATAAATAAAATTTATATGTTTATAAATAAATTTATATGTTTTATATTTATATGTTTAAATATAAATATATATACACATATTCATTTTAAAAAATGCCTAACTAGCAGTTGTGTGAAATAAAGCATTCATGGCTCTCAAGAAGTGGAAATTTTTAGTATGATTATTATTTAGTTTAAATTGTTATTTACAAAATATTATAAACCTAGTGAGTATGGATTATATGCTAATGACCACCTTCTTTTTGGGATTTAAACATAGATAGGAGTTCTTAACATCTGGTCTTTTGTAAATATGAAAGAGAAAGCAGTAACACCTGCTTCCCAGCTTTACAATGACCATACCAAGGACAGGAACTACTTTCTTATTTTCGGGACTATATTCCCTTTTTCTACTTTAGGAATGGGACCACTTCATAAACATCTTCACCTTTTCTTTCTTATTTCAGGTTTTAGATGAGTTTGGTAACAGAAGGTCATTTGTGGTTGGGAATGCACTGTGCACAGATGTGAAAATTAAAGAAAGGAATCTTGTAAAAGAATGGGAGGGTATTTGGACACTTAGCCTTACTATGCGGTAAGTTCTGGACACTATAATTATGAGAGTGTCTATTCAAAACAGAAAGAAATGAAGTCAAGATTTTTGGGCATTGAATATGGCCTAGAAAACATGTGATGTGTTTTCATCTTCTGTAAAAAGCTCAGCTGTTCCAGAACTGCCATTGTTTTCTTATTGTTGTTCTGAAGAGTGAAGCTTATAGATAGAGTATAGCAAAATCATTGAAGGAAATGTTTTCCTATAATTTAATATAATGCTTTCTATTAATTTACTTCAAAACTAACCCTTTTTTTTAGCCATTCTGCCCCATGCTAGTTTCGTGAATAAATCTATTTGTTATTTTAGGTGAGGAGAGAGGAGAAAAGGATTCTCAGAATACAAGGAGGGTGTGTGTTAGTGATAGGCTAACTAAACTGCAAAGATAAGTCACTATCTTGGACACACCTGTGCACATAAAATATAAAAATAGGAGATGTTTTGTAAATATACAAAATCACGTGTCGTGTATATATTCCAATTTCTACACAAATTTGATAATGCTTCATAGTCTGCTATTTTACTCGGCTATCAATTACATTCAAGAGTGTTACCCACATTGTAATCATTGTAAGAATCCATTATTTGGTACTTTATTTTTTATTTTTAGTATTTCTTGTATGTAGATGTAATGAAAGTAAAATATGGTGAAATGTAAAACATCAAAAATACGAAAACCCCTGGGTTTAAGGGCTTTGAAGAAGCAAGTAATTAAATAAATGCTGATCTTATGGAACTAAATGCTAGCTATTCTTATTTTAAAAATTCAAATCAGTTAAGATTATGAGTGCTATTCATTTGGATGTTTTTTAAGAAACAAATGACCTCCACAAACATTACTTTTCCCCATTCATTCCAAATGCCATCTAGAAAGGAATCAATTTCTCTGCTCTAATAATTGTGTAGTTTGTCTTCAAAATGCTATGCAAGGGTTGCTTTTACTCTGAAAAGTATAATCAGAAACGTACAAAAGCACTGTGGTTATAAAATAGAAAAACATCAGCATTATTGTTAACAGGAGGATATATGGATGCTGATTTGAGTAATACATCTTGAGTCTCCATTCACAGCTAAATAACTTCCGAGCTCTGACAAACGTATGCTTTTTGTAAATGTTCATTTATCATGACATCCATCCTTTGAACTAAACTATTTTATGGTATATAAGGGTCTAACATTCCTCCATTCAAAACAAAAACAGAAATATAATTCCTTTTACATGATTACTTTGTTACTTGTTAGCTGTGAGATTGCAAGAAATTCACTTTAACTCTCTGAGCCTGCTCCTCCATGACAAAGTGTATGGTCAGGAATGTCCCACTGGGGACAGGCAGGCAGTGCCCACCAGAATCCACAGGGACCACTTTGGGAATGGCCAACAGCTAACCAGTGTCGGGAACTTACTGTGAGGGAAAAAAATTCTTGTAAACACTTGCTAAGCATTGCCAAATTTCTTCTACAAGCATAATGTACCAAAAAAAAAAAATTCTCAATTTCTAAAAGTGTTTTTTTCATAAAGTTTGTTTCAAGATTGTTAACACAACATAAAGCCAAGGCTAGGGCCACCAGCCATTGGGATAACATAAAAGTTAAATAAATAAATGAATAAGTAAATGTTTAAAAAGAATAAATACAGGTATAAGAACTACTATAAAGAGTGAGATAATTAGAAAGAAAGCAAATGACAAATTCAACAATACATGTTCCAAAGTGCAATGCAATTCTATTGATTTGAAATTATCATTTTTACTTAAATTTAAATAAAATAATTACAATTTTTAAAAATAAGAACCATTTAATTTGGCAGCTTTGCACAGTTTTTTTTTTTTTTTTAACCAGACCTATTTACTTTTCATTACATACCATTCTTAATGGTAAGAAGAGGCCGTATGCAAATAAAAAGCATGTTATTTTATATCTTTATAGTTTCAAATATTTAATTTCTTATAAAAAGCATAAAAAGAAATAGACAGCCATTTTTATTTAGGAAATAATACTTCACAAAAGGCTTTACTCACAAGAAGATTTGCCCTTGGAAAAATATTACTTATAATCCATCGTAGGTTTAAAACATAAAATTAACTAACTATAATTGCCATTATATTATTGATTCATTCATGCATTAAACATTTGTTCATGTAAATAAGATTCTGTCATGTCACAGAATAAATTTCTTTGATATCCATAAAGGATGCTTTTAAAAGAAATTTTGAGCTCTAGCATTCAATGATAAGGAGACGATTTCTCTGGTATTTTTCTGTGGCTTTTTAGGCCTATTAAACATTATAACTTTGTATTTAAGATTGCTTCATCAAATATGTATGCTTTGGGCAATCTGATTCCTAATATATCCCACTAACGTTGTGTTCCAACAGCAGTTCTGTTCCCTCTAATGGGTCTGTAACAATTATACCACCAAGGAGATGGCGGGGATGAAGCACTGAGTGCTGAAAATAGCAGCACACCAGATTCTGCGAGGTGGTAGACTGATCATTTATACCTGGAATGTGACTTCATGTTATGAAAGCAAATGAAATATTGAAATTTAACTTCTTTTGAACAGCACCAAAGACAGCATCAAACTGTGGAAAAGCAAGCTATCAGGTCACTGCAATGTCATTGTCAAGACAGCTAACACCTGAATGCTGCTTTCAGATGGTGCTGGATCTTAATGATCAATTTTACTTTTATATACTCATAGGTGAGTGTGTGTGTGTGTGTGTATATATATGTAAAATCATTAATATGTAAATGTTTTCTTCTTCAAATCGATACTACTTGAATTGGTAGGAAAGAAATATCTCCATTGCCCTGAGTATATGTGCTCTGTGTTTGATGAATCTATGTTGACAAGAATAATTATATGCCACCTACTGTTTTTGGAAAAACAAGTAGAAGTTTGAGGAGTTTTGCTGATTTTTCCCCCTTCTGCCTTTGTACTTGAATCATTGAACTTTTCCAATGTGTCATAAGCTGCCAGAAGCTACCTCTCATGTCAAGATTGATTTTGACAGCATTTCGGCAACATTAGTGGCATGAATGAGGACCTACTTAATTAAAAATACAACTTAAGTACATTTCTCTAGGATCTTAACTGTTATCCTCCATGATGTGTGATAATACATTGTGGTCAACAGAAACCAGTTAGAATTACTTACAAAGCTTTTTATTTTTATATAAACAAAAAGCATATTTAACATATCCTAGTCTAGAAAACATTTAATAAAAGCATAATTAATTTTTTGAAATGTTTCCTATAAAATATTTACCCTTCACAATATAGAAAGTCTGGACATTTCAGCCATTTTACTTTTCCAATTTTTTTAAGCCATGAAATACTATAAAAAGGAACAAAAATAGTCTCATTCTAGTTTTTCCATATACATTAAGTGTGGCCACTAAGAAACACACACACACAAACACACGCACACAAATTTTCAGGACCTTACATTTTCATGGACAAAATGAGTGTTATAGAATTGATTTCAATTTATTCCTGTTAAATTGCACAATACGGTTGCTGAGAAGTTTGTGATAAACACTCCAAATAAGCAGAATTGATCTGAACAAAAACATGTAGAGGGACTCGTTGTTCTGATTGCTTGGCACCAAGCTTGTGCCAAGTGCAAATGAAGAACTGGAGAACCAGCCTAGATGCTCTGTTAGGGTCTTCCAAAGCTCCAAATGAATACTCAAATTTTTGCAAATGTCCCCAGACCTTTCTTAAAGTGCAGAGCTGATGAAAATCTTTTTCTGTATTAGCATTTTTTAACATATCAATGCAGTTTATAAATGTTGATTATTTCCAAAACAAAGAGAGAGACAAAAATATCTGAAATATATAGAAAAATGTATAAGATAATCTATCTTCAGAAGGAACCCAAGATCTGCTAACATTTCAAAATAATTAATCAAGATGCTATTTTAGGGGATGAATAATATAATTATATAGATAATTTTATTGTGTTAACCTGGCCACATATAACCTTGCACTATTTTTGTTACTTTGAGGATTTTTAATTAACGTTTTATATATTCTCAAATTTTAGATATATTATAAGGAGGGAACAAGATTGGTTAATATAGGATGAATCACAAATAACTCATTAACCAAAATACAGTAAAGTAGGGCAAACAGTGTCATTAAAATTTTAACAATAGAATCATGCTTATGCTATCATTAACAAAGATCTTTTTGAAACATATTTTTTATTTAATTTTCTCATGAGAACATATGAGATATAATTTAAAACTTTGTTGAATTTCAACGATTATGTGTGCTATCTTTAATGATTAAGATTTTTATTAAGATAAAAAGGAAATAAAAAACAGATCTTCTTAACAAAGTATCTCAAGAATGGAAGAAAAAGTGTCCAATGTACTCAGCTCTACTATGAAACCAAGTTATAGCTATAACCCAATTAAAGCTATAACCCAATTAAAGCCCAAGAATATGGGGGAAGGGGAGAGGAAGGGGAG